>RJWT010031110.1:0-14468 GCA_004365215.1 Cuniculus paca | reverse complement strand
CATTGGTCATTAGAGAAATGCAAATTAAAACAACTCTGAGATTTCATCTCACTCCAGAAAGAATGGCCAGGATCAAGAAAACCACCAACGATAAATGCTGGAGAGGCTGTGGGAAAAAAGGAACCCTTCTCCACTGTTGGTGGGAGTGCAGACTGGTGCAACCACTGTGGAAGTCAGTCTGGAGGTTTCTCAAAGAGCTAGGGCTGGAAGTCCCATTTGACCCAGCTATTCTGCTTCTGGGCATATTCCCAGAAGAAGTGAAATCATCTTACCACAGTCATGTATGTGCACCCATGTTTATAGCAGCACAATTTGTAATACCCAAATCTTGGAAACAACCCAAATGCCCATCAATTGAGGATTGGATAAAGAAGATGTGGTACCTTTATACAATGGAGTACTATTCAGCTATAAAAAATGATCACCTTGAGGCTTTTATAGGTAAATGGATGCAACTTGAGAGCATACTCATAAGTGAAATAAACACATGTGTAAACACCGCATTGTCTCCCTAGTGTAAGAAACTGAAAGACTCGATAAGATAGAAAATTCCCGATAAATATGGAAAAAAGGTTCTGAAGTCCAACAGTGCTTTTATTCTTTGATTTGATTGGTTTAAGTCCCTTTCCTACAATTTGATTGCAATATGTGAGAAAATAGGAGCAGTTCTTTTGTGAAATGGGACACTATGGTAGCCATCACTGGTTTCTTGTTGTCCAACTTGATGGCCCGTAGTGCTCTTTTGTTTTATCTGGCTTTGTATTGCTTTGTTTTGTTTGAGTTTATTGTCTGTAAATGTATGAACAACCATTTTGAGGAAAGCAAGAGACACTGGAGTAACCATAGTTAATCTCCTGTTGTTATATTTTGAAGACCTGTGTAGCTTTCTGTGTTCTGTTTTGAAATGCTGTATTGTGTTTGACTCTATTTTGGTTTCTTTTGCTTTTTTTGTTCTGTTTTGTTTTGTTTTGTTCTATTCTCTTTAAAATAAAAAAAAAGATGTGGTACTTTTATACAATGGAGTACTATTCAGCTATAAAAAATGATCACATTGAGGCTTTTATAGGTAAATGGATGAGACTTGAGACCATACTCATAAGTGAAATAAACCAAACCCACATGCGTAAACACCGCATTGTCTCCCTAGTGTGAGAAACTGAAAGACTCAATAAGATATAAATTCCTGATAAATGTAGAGAAAAAGTTCTGAAATCCAATGGTGCTTTTATTCTTTGATTTGATTGGTTTAAGTCCCTTTCCTACTATTTGAAGGCAATGTGTGAGAAGATAGGAACAGTTCTTTTGAAAAATGAGACACTACGGTAGCCATTGCTGGTTTCTTGTTATCCGACTTGAAGACCTGTAATGCTATTCTCTTTTATCTGGTTTTATACTACTTTGTTTTGTTTGAGTTTATTGTCTGTAAATGTATGAACAACCATTTTGAAGAAAGCAAGAGACACTAGGGTAACGATTGTTAATCTCCTGTTGTTATGTTTTGAAAACCTGTATAGCTTGCAGTGTTCTGTTTTGAAATGCTATATTATGTTTGACTATTCTGTTTTCTTTTGCTTTGTTTTGTTCTGTTCTGTTTTGTTTTGTTTTGTTCTGTTCTGTTCTCTTTAAAATAAATAAATAAATAAATAAATAGAGTTACAAACTCAAGAAGTTCTTTGGGAGAATGTGTACCTCTTTATGGGTCACACTAAGTGTCTCACTCATAGCAGTCTTCTTCAATTTGAGCCCGGCTATAGAAACAAATGTGGGTGGCAAGGGTTGGTCCCAAATAGTGTCAGCATTAGCAAGCTTGGTCGATTTAGGACCACTTTCAGGTATACTAGAAGAAGTTAATTCCATGGAGGTGGAAGTGGGTTTTCCACTACCACTGGTGGAACTGTTGGAACTGTTGGAACTAGGGATAGGGAAACGTCTTCCTCTGGCAAAATATTTTTATGACAGTCTTGATGATAGACACCCTCAGCCTTATCAGGATCCTCCTAAACGTCTTCATGCAAGTTTCCTAGGTCCCACTCTTTTCCAATCAGTGCCCTCACCTTTCCTTCAGATACACCTTGAGGCTGAGCACTAAACTTGCACTGCGTGGTAGCTAGTCAGATTATGAGGGTCCATTTTAGGTGTTTTCAATTTTAGTCAAGTGCTTAAGAGAGAAGAATCTCTTTCAGGACACATTTGGAAGGTTTTACATTTTTATCTGTGGACATTTGAATCTTTTTCTTTATTAATTTGCCTTCACAGTTAGAAGAATTTGATCAACTATGGATGGGTTGAGCTCATTGTGTTCCTTCTTCAGTTATCCTGAGATACCAAGAGCAATCATCCATCATCATTGTGTTTTCCACACTTCTAAATATATTAAATGTTTCATATATGAATTTACTAAATTCCTTACATTTCATAAGTGTTGAATTACAACAATCAAACAGATCTGCATTGTATATTACTCTAAGAGTTCACAACAAGGACTACAAATATTCACTACAGTAATAGAAAGACAGATCATGATATCTTTATATCTCATTGAAGCAGAGAGCCACCTCCAGGGTCCCCTAAAGCCTTTAAAGAATTTTATCTTTGCAATTCTGTTTTTCTAGAGCCACTCCTACTGCCAATATATGTATCAGTCTGTGATTACTGGGGAAACAGATTTAGTGCAAGATACACAAATATGTTTAAAAGATTGGCATTCAATGACCGCTTACACAGTCACATGTAAAAGAGTGCAAAAGCCTTGTCCATGACTTGGACATCTGAAACATTGATTTGAACGCTGGGAGCCCACTGCAATGTTATAACCTTTCGTTCTCCTTGCCTTTTATACTGCTGTCCATCATTTTTCTTCTTTGTTAAGACTTATGAAAATTATGCAGAACTGACAAATTCCTAGAGAAAAAATATTTAATTATTTCAATTATTAATCCTATTATTTTAATAATATATCATCTTCAATATATCATATGAAATTTTCATTTATGTAAATTTTAGAACATGTAGCATTCTATAAAACTGAAAATATAAAAGGAAAAACACACTCATTAATTAATGTTTCAATTCTTTTTCTTCTCCCTCCTGATTCTACTCAAGGTGAGCACAAATCATTCTTTTTTATTTAGGGATTTATCAATTCTATATAAATTCCGTAAGTTTCAACAAAGACTATGTACGTCTTCATATCACTGTTTATTTACCTAGCAAAACAATTTCACTTTCATGTGTGTTGTGCTATTTTTTAAAATTGATTAAATGTATTCCTCACCTTTTGTTTAAATTTATTTCAACCTATTCATAAAAACACACAGTACTCCCTGTGTGAAACAAGGTGTTTTGATACTTGTATGCATTCTGTAATATATGTCAGGTGCATACATCCATCATCTCATTTATATTAAATGGAAAGGTATTCCTCAAAAATTATTCTATGAGATAATATCACCCTAAAAACAAAATAAAAAAAATCCCAAAAGAATTTTATAGGCCAATATCTCTGATGAAAATAGATGAAAAAATTCTCAATGATATTCAAATGGATCAAAAGTTATTTAAATTGTGATTCACCATGATCCACTAGGACGCACCCAACAAAGGAAAAATGGCAGTGTCTGTATTCAATGCCCTGTAATCATTGACACAGAAAGTATATACTTCCAATCTGTACAACTTTGCACATTAAATTCTTGAGTCATCCTAAGGGACTTCCTTTTTGTGTGTGTGTGTGTGGCACCGAGGATTGAACTCATGACCTCGTGCTTGCCAGGCAGGAGCTTAGGCCACTGAGCTAGATCCCCAGTGCTTGTCTTTTTGAAACAGGGTCTCACTATGCCATTCAGGCTGGCCCTGAGCTCACTTTGTAGCCCAGGCTGGTCTCGAACTCACAACGATCCTCCAGTCTCAGCCTCCCAAGTGCTGGGATTACAGGCGTGAGCCACCACGCCTCACTATCCTGAGGAACTTCTGAGGTGCATTCTGATTGTCCCTGCTTCTCCTGATGAAAGAAGAAGCTAGAGAAATGTACTAATGTAATAATGTTCCACATTCATATATCTGGGAGTAGATTGACATGCATATGTGTCTCTAGACAAGGGACTCAGTGTCCGTCCTCTGGACTGTCTACTCCACCTGGGAACCAAAGAACTTCTTGAGTTTGTAACTCTTATAAGCAGAGGCTTGCTGAGCAATGCAGGAAAGGATTTTATGTGTGTGGGATAATGGTGGCAAAATCATACACTTTGATCAGGCTGAATTTGTTCATATGGGCCTGTTGACCAGTGTTTCTGAATTTAATGTTGCAGCTCATGGAGTAAAGAAAGGTTTTAGTAGTTTCTTTCACTGGTTCACAGAAGTATGTATACAAATATAGTCCAGTGTGAATGAGTTAGAGATGCCTGATGTTTCATTCTTTACTGTCGATGAGGGGATTCAGAGACTTAGGGAAATGGCACTGCTGGAGTGGACCTGTCATGTCATCCCTACTCTGCCACACTGGGATGTTAAAAAATGTACCTTTCACTAAAATTTTCAGAAATGGATTTGTGAGGGGAACAGCAACATCCCTGAGGCGCCCTGTCATTGCTCTTCTCTGTGGGCTAGACCTTACTGTGGGGACCACAGATGCTCAACGGCAAATTTAAGAAAAATGGGTTTGAATGGATCCTAGAGTAGCAGGGGTCAAGTGGCACCAGGTAATCACCAAAAATGAAGTTCACACATGTCCCAAAAAGGACAGCAGAAGCAAAACGATGATCAGAATGCTTTGACACTTGCAGACCTATTACATTTGCTTATTATTCATGGTGTTCCCAAAAGTGAAATAGTTGGGAAGCCTACAAAATTTTTACTAGATTTATAAACTTAGTCAACTGTCCTTCAGACAAAGGTCTTCTGTCTAGAACATATAAAGAATTAAAAAATATCAGGCCTTTGAAATTCAAAGACCCAATCCAAAAATGAGCATCTGAGATGAAAACACACTTCTCGTCTAAGCAGCTACTTTGAAGATAAAATGCATCAGGATAGCCTCTGTTGTATTCCTGCAGTCTTGTTTGAAGTCCTGTATTGCTCTCATTGTTTTCCTTTGATTGGTTTTATTCTATTCTGTTTTATTTGACTGTATTATACCTGAGGGCATGAGCAGTTATTTTGAAGGTGACAAGAGGTATTATGGTAGCCATTATTGATTTCCTTTAATCTTGTTAGGAGGTCTTGTATCATGTTCATCATTTTGTTTTGAATGACTATTCTATTCTATTTTGTTTTGTTTGTTTTTATTATGTTTGATGATATAAACAGCTACTTTGAAGATAACAAGATACATTACGTTAGCCACTGTAGTATTTCAACTGCCTTGCTTTGAAGTCCTGTATTGCTTTCATTGTTTTATATTGATTGTTTTTATTCTGTTCTGTTGTGTTTGATCTTATTATTCCTTATGGTATGGGAAGTTATTTTGAAAATGGCAAGGGGAAACATGGTAATCATTGTTGGTCTATTTTTGTTTTGTCTTGAAGTCTTGTATGACATTCTTTGCTTTGTTTTGATTGAACGTTCTGTTTTATTTTGTATTTGTTTTATTCTCTTCAAAATAAAAAAAAGAAAACACAGTTCTCAGCTGAAGAAATATGAATGGCAAATAAATACATGAAAAAATGTTCAGCATCATTGGTTATTAGAGAAATGCAAATTAAAACAACTCTGAGATTCCATCTCACTCCAGAAAGAATGGCCAGGATCAAGAAAACCACCATCAACAAATGCTGGAGAGGCTGTGGGGTAAAGGAACCCTTCTCCACTGTTGGTGGGAATGTAGACTGGTGGAGCCACTGTGGAAATCTGTCTGGAGGTTCCTCAAAAAGCTAGGATTGGACTCAGCTACTCTGCTTCTGGGCATATTCCCAGAAGAAGTGAAATCATCATACCACAGTGATATATGTGCACCCATGTTTATAGCAGCACAATTTGTAATAGCCAAATCTTGGAAACAACCCAAATGCCCATCAATTGAGGAATGGATAAAAAAGATGTGGTACTTTTATACAATGGAGTAGTGTTCAGCTATAAAGAAGGATCACATTGAGGCTTTTGTAGGTAAATGAATGTGACTTGAGACCATACTCATAAGTGAAATAAATCAAACTCACATTTGTAAACACCGCATGGTCTCTCCTAGTGTAAGAAACTGCAAGACTCGATAAGATACAAAATCCCCAATAAATATGGGGAAAAGGTTCTGAAGTCCAATAATGCTTTTATTGTTTGATTTGATTGGTTTAAGTCTGTTTTCTACTATTTGACTGCAATATGTGAGAAGATAGGAACAGCTTTTTTGGGTAACCATTGTTGATTTCTTCTTGTCTGATTTGAAGGCCTGTAATGCTTTCACTGTTTTGTTTTATCTGATTTTATATTGTTTTGTTTTGCTTGAGTTTATTGTGTGTGAATGTATGAACAACCATTTCAAAGAAAACAAGAGACACTAGGGTAGCCACTGTTAATCTCCTATCATTATGTTTTGAAGACCTGCATTGCTTGCAGTGTTCTGTTCTGATATGCTTTGTTATGTTTAACTCTGTTCTGTTCTGTTTTGTTTTGTTTTGTTCTCTTTAATAAAATAAAAATAAAAGAAGAAGTCAGCACTATGTCAAGAGTATCCCACATGCCCCCTACCCATACATTGAATAGTAGGTATCTGGGATGTTAGGATAACTTAGTTATTGTGAATACTCATGCACACCCTGCTTTGAGTGTGAGTGTGCATGCACAATTTAGATATGGCAATTTTAAATTGTTTCAAAATATACATAGGGAGGTTTGCCTAGATCATATGCAAACTTGTATTTTTACATTTGAGACATCTGTATATTGATTATCAACATAGTTCTATTTTATATTCCTACCAACATCACATGAGGGTGGCTTCAAAGAATCTTAAAACATAAATGCACTCAATTCTATGGAGGATGAGTTGAAAATATATTCACTGTTACACTGGTACTAATTTGCTTTTTGAATATTGCTTCCAGACTAGCAATGTTTTAGAAAAGATATGTCTCATATTCATAGATGTACAAAAAAGATGAATATGAATTTCTGTCAAAGTTCATAATTTATTCTTTTTATATATGCTGATGAATAATACCTAAATGAAAATTCATACATTTTCATGATGTTGATCATTAAAGAAATTTTTTTATACTGATGTATGGGATAGGGTCTTTTGTTGCACCATATCTCTACCAAGTTAATTTCCTATATTGGAATATTTCTGTGTTCAAATCAGATTATAGAAAATCAACTGTATGCAAAGCAGGAGAATTTTTGTGAGATTAAATAAATGTGAACATAACCTCATTTTTCTAGATTCCTTGGTTGTAATATTTCTGCTTATACATCAGTTCTTAGGGAATATTCCTTTCCTTGTGAATGAAAATTATCTTAGATTTCTTGAGCAATTCTTGCATTCTTCTTCAATTTGCTGGTTGTCCCAGGTTCTTACTAAATTGTAGCCATAGTAATACAAAAAGGCACTACATCTGTATACAAAAATTAGCAGAGAGCAGTTATATTCATGGTATAATGTAAATGGGCCTGAGGTACTCTTCAAAATGTTTTCAAGTTCCATTTAATGACTCACTATCATGAGTAAGAGCCAGTGCTCTTTGTTTGCATAAATGAGAAAATGATGTCATCCTTACCTACAGCATTTATATTCATCAATGTTTCCCACATCACATCTCTGTAGAGCTTTTTTTGGGATGGTTTCAGCAAAACCCACGCCTCCATAGTGAAGTTCACAGATACATCCTCCAAGGAAACTGACTCCTAAATAATCACAGACAGATTTCCTGAAAGAAGATTGAGATTCACATGCTAGCATATCTGAACTGCTCTTAGAAAAGCTGAATAGAGTTTGGTTACTCCAAATATTAACTCCATGTCTTGGTGACCAAACCTATGTGTATGCACATACATTCACATAACAATTCTGATGCTAGACTCCAATTCACTACTACAGCAATAGCTGAATTGCAGCACCAGTTACCTGAAATGATCACAGATATTGTGTTTCTGTACTGATTTTAAACAGAGCTCAGAGAAGGACCCTGAAAATCACTATCCACAAAACACAGGAGCAGATTTAGTATTTAATGAATGGTTCTGATAGACAATATACCATAACCTCTTCAAATCTGACTATCAGTACAATCAAGTCATTCTTCCTCTGATTGATCATGTAGTACCTTGAAATTTGAATCAGGTTTCATAGAAAAACTTAATTGAATATTAAATAAGGTTGGTGTATTTTGGTCCTTATTTACACTTTGGTTTCTCACACCATAGAAACCTTGCAATATTGACACATGTGTGTCCAATTTATTTCACTTAAGAGTATGATATCAAGGTGCATCCTTTAGCTAGAAATATCTCAAGATTATCAGAGCAGTATTTTTTCTTATTCCATCAAACATTCTAATTCAATATCATGATAAATCTCAATATCATGGTAAGTACAAAACAAGTACTTTCATTTAAATATTTGTTTGCTTCCTCAGATGATATCAATTGTGAACTGAGTTTTAAACTAAGGAAATCACAATCATATGAAGCAACATTGAAAAGCATTTCTTAAGTCCTTGGGATAACTTGTATTTTAAATGAAAACTTCCTCCAAAAGAAGTAAAAGGGAAGATACTTAGGTAAGAAACCTGCTTTACTGCCCTTTACAAGGGAACCCACATTCAGAAGGTTAGATATATTCCTAAGAGTATACATAATTCTTGATACCTATGCAGTACAGAGTAGCTCAAGCACAGGTCATGAGATGGGAAAGATGAGAAGTCAGGAAAGTTTAATACAGGGATTTTTCAAACCATAGTCATCATCACAGGAAGAATCTGCTCTCTTCTCCAGTCTCGATACTGACAAATATTCACTAACAAAAGTTAAAGTTGAACCTTTGACTTTTCCTAATCTTCCTTTTGAACTAAAGTGTGTATTGTTTGCTGAATAGTAACCCATTCTACAACTAGTATGCCCAAAATTAATACACCAACCAAGGTTGCTACCCACCAGTAACAAGCTCAGGCTGGGAAAAGCAGCAGCCATCCTCACACCAGCACACGCAGTGGCCACCATTGGATAGCTGCAGCCAGCACTGGCCAGGACAACCAGCCAGTCATGCTTTGGAGAAATTGTAGCCAATGTAGGAAGTGCCTGGGATCCCACTACCTGCTGGTCCAGAAGAACCCAGGAAAATGTCAAGATGAGAAGCAAAAGGCAGTCTTTGGCCTCCAACCCATGCACAGAAAGTCCAGGAGACATAAACATGGAAGAGATTGGGATTTGCACACCTGAAGTGATGGCAACTGAAGTGAAGAAACAACTTCATGAGACCATAAAAGAAATTAGAACAAAAATATTATCTCAGATAAAAGAAGAAGTGAAAAACATAATAAAAGAATTTCTCAGCATTTCTAAAGAAGATTTAAAAAATAGAGGAGTATAGGAAAATGAGGGAAACCTTGAATGAACAATATAAGAAAGATTTAGAATGCATGAAAAAGATTCAAAGAGCTATCCAGGAAATTAAAAACTCCATTGAAAGCCGGCAAAACTGCTTGAAAGAAACTGATGATAAACTTTCAGACCTTGCAGTCAGGTTTGCAGCTAGCAACCATGAAAGGAAGGATCTCTTAAAAATAACAAGGAAACAAGAAATAACAATTCAATGACTGCAAGATGAGGCAAAGAAAAATAATTTATGAGTGATAGTGTCAGCGAAAAAAGCAAGAGTCAACACAAATGACATAAAAAGTCTATTTACAGAAGTAATAGTAGAAAACTTCCCAAACATAGGAAAAGGATGTGACAAACAGATAAGTAAGTCAAACAGATAAGTAAGTCATGTAGAACTCCAGCTAACCATAACTAAAATAAATCTACATCCAGACATTTAATGATTAAGATCCCAAAAATTCAGCACAAGAGCAAGAATATTAAAAGCTGTTAGAGAAAAGAAACAGATCACCTATAAAGGAAAACCCATCAGAATCATGACAGACTTCTCAACACAAACCATCAAGTCAAGAAGAGCTTGGAGTGAAGTATTGCAAGTCCTGAAAGAAAACAGTTTCCAACCCAGATTGATGTACCCTGCAAAACTATCTTTCAAAATTAATGGAGAAACAAGATACTTCCATGACAAAGAACAACTGATGGAATTCATGACCACCAAACCAACCCTACAGAGAATACTGAAGGACATTCTAGAGAGGGATAAAAATGATCATGGTTCCAGGAACAGCAGCAGAGAGGGATTGCCAAGCGGGGCAAGTAACTGAATGGAGGGGAAAAGTAGGCAGCCAATGGCGGGAATATAGCAAGGCAGAGACAAATCAATACATGTTGGCCATAACCATTAATGTAGACGGCTTCAATTCACCAATAAAAAGAAACACAGGCAGAGTGGATCAGGAGACAAGATTTATCAATATGCTTTATACAAGAAACACATTTAACTTGAAAGGAAATTCATAGACTGAAAGTCAAAGGCAAGAAAACAATGCTCCGTGTGACAGGAAACCACAAAAATGTAGGAGTAGCTTGCCCATCAACTGCAGAATGAACAAGATATGGCATTTTTATACAATGGAAAGCTACTCAGCTATAAAGAAAGATAACCTTGAGGCTCTTGTAGATAAATGGATACAACTTGAGATCATGCTCATGGGTGAAATGGTTCAAAGTCACATGGTTGAACATCATGTTGTCTCCCTACTATAAAAAACTAAAGGAGTTAGTGGGAACCAAAATGCACAATAGATATTGTGAAAACGAAAGGGGAGGAAATGTCTAAAAGGGGAAGGCAGTGGCCATTATTAATCTATTATCTTGTTTTGAAGCCCTGTATTGTTTCCATTGTTCTGTTTTGTTTGGTTTTATTCTGTTTTGTTTTGATTTTAATATATTTGATGGCATGGGCAGCTATTTCAAAAATAACAAAACATATTTTGGTAGCCATTGTAGATTCTCTATGATCTTGTTTCAAAGCCATTTATTGCCTTCATTGATCTGTTTTAGTTGATTTTATTCTATTTTGTTTGTTTGATTTTATTATATCTGATGCTATAGGCAGCTAGTTTGAAGGTAACAAGAGGCATTATGGTAGCCATTGTTGCTTTCCTATTATCTTGTTTTGAAGTCCTGTATCACATTCATTACGTTCATTGTTTTGTTTTGATTGGTTTTATTCTGTTGTGTTTTGTTTGATTTTATTATGTCTGATGATATAGGCAGCTATTTTGAAGATAACAAGAGGCCTTGTGGTAACCATTGTTGATTTCCTTTTATATTGTTTTGAAGTCCTGTATCACATTCATTGTTTTGTTTTAATTGACTCTGTTTTGTTTCATTTGGTTTTATTCTCTTCAAAATAGAAAAAAAGTGCCATGCCACAGTCATATATGCACTCGTATGTTTATAGCAGCACAATGTGTAATGACTAAACCTTGGAAACAGCCTAAAAGACCATCAACTGATGAATAGGAAAAAAAGAAGTGGGGTTTTTCATACGATGGAGCAATTAATACTCAACCATAATGAAGGATAATCTGGAGGCATTTATAGGTAAATAGATGCACCTTGAACCAAACTATTAAGTAAAATAAAATGGAGACACGAGGAAATACTGCATTTTTCCTCTGTTGTGAGAAACTGAAAGTATAAATAAGGACCAAAATATATAGTAGAGATTGTGAAATAGGAAGAAAAATGTTCAAATGGAAAGAAAACTAGGAAAGAGGGAGGGAGAAGGATGGAAGGGAAATAAAAAAAAAAAGAAGAAGAAAAGGAAAACATGAAAACTAAGCTTTTGTAAACAGGAAGGGAAAGTGGGATTGAAGTGAGAGTAAGGGAATGGGGAAAAAATCAAAATATATCACATACAGATACAAATTCCCTACAGTGACAGTGATAATTATGTAGACCTAAAATGTACCAATTAACATAATTAATTAAAAAGAAATAAAATAGAAACTATTTCTCCCCACCCCCACACTATTGGCCCAATTAGACATGTCTTTCAAAAATACTTAGTATTTTAGAATTTCCTCTCTTTTTCAAAAAAGTGCACCTGTCCTAAGAGTCAATCCTCCTGAGGCTCTGTTGCCTGGCAGCTGAGCTGAGAGCAACAAGAAAAGCAAACCTCTTCCAGCAGTGGTAGAGCTAGAATGATAAATTGTTTCTCTATTTAATTTTTGTCCTTTTGAGACAGGATTTCACTATGTAATTCAGACTGGTCTTGAACTCACTTTGTAGCCCAGGTCTGCCCCAAACCCTCAGCAATCTGAGCCTCAGCCTTCCAAGTGCTGGGATTACAGGTGTGAGCCAACAAGCCTGGATCAAATGACAAATTTGAATCCAGGAAATTCTGGACCAGTGTCTCTCCCATGATGTCAATCTCACCTCTCCTGAGGAATGCTTGTATTTAAGGACTTTACTCCTGACTTTTCAAAGCTCCCATAGGTTTCTTAATGGACACAGTGAACTCTTCTTGAAAATGGGTCACAAATGTGCTCAGAAGCTTTCAGAGTCACTGTCCTATGGAAGAAAACATCATGAGCCCAGGCCAGCCCAGGACAAAATGGAATAGAGAGAGGTCCTGCTGTTGAGAATCAGGCAGCAGGCTTCATTGCAGAGATTTTCACAGTCTCTCAATTGATCCATTTTCATTCATGAAAATCGGTACATGACCCCTATGAAGAATACAATTCATAGGGCTGGGGATCTAGCTCAGCGGTTTAAGTGCCTGCCCGGCAAGTGCAAGGTCGTGAGTTCAATCCCCGGTGCCGCAAAAAAAAAAAAAAAAACAATTCTTGTGTAAATAAAGAAATTAGAGTTTCATGATAGTGATATTCTGCAGAAGAGTAAAGGTGAAAGAAAACCGTGCTTTCCAACTCCCTCAGACAAGCTTCATACTTTATTCATGGTCATAAAAAAACTTGAATTCTGAAAATAAACCTGTTTTCAAGCATTTGAAGGCCAGAAAGAGCGCTGAAACAGCTCCATGTTTGATCCACCTGCTGACTTCTTGGTGATGAGCCTGGGATACAGAAGGACTGTAAGCTCTACATGCCCTGTCATGCCTTGTCACAGATTGAAGTTTTCTGCCTTTCAACATCAACATTCCTAGACAAATTAATAATATTAATATTCCTAGACAAAAATTACATGGAGTAAGGTGATGCATTCGTGTTAATTACTCGTTTGGAGATGTGTGCGATATTAATGAGCACACTTTTTGGTGTGTCTGGTAGAGGCATGATAGTTTGAACTGAGGGGCAAAATCTGGGCCCCAGTTCTTCCTCTCATTCTTTTTCCCTTCTCTCTAGATCCTGGGTCTCTTAGTCATTATTCATTCTCATTATTTCTATTTACCATGATATTTCTGCAGTAGAAGCAGTCATATCAAGACTGAAATCTCTGAAATAATGAGATAATATAAACCTTGTCTTCTGTGCTTTGCATGTCAGGTATTTTTCCTTGTGACAAGAACAACAAAAACAAAACAGTACAAACCCTATTAAGTATTTGTTCTCAATGAACTTTCAAATACATCAATTCTTTCTCCAGAAAACTATACAAATGAGATGTTATCTATGATTACTTCAAACAGACTTCCTCATGAACACATATGTCACTGACCCCAGCAGCTCTTTGCATATTACAACTTTTCCCTCTACAATCTATATAGACAGAATTAATCCAATATGTGCAGATATCTGCCCATAAACTCATGCTTAAAACAAACCATGGCTACAGACACCTGCAATCCTGTTGCACAGTATTTTGCAAACTGGTGAAGGCCTCCTTAGCTGCCAGGTACATGTCTAGGTGTTAACCCAGAAGAACCCATGAAGAATGTCCCCAGTGATGTGAAGTTGTGCATGATGTGAAGTTTCCTGAGAAAACATTCTAATAATCCTGAATAGGTTGACACATGTAACATTATGACACTTTCATCTGCATGTACTCCTGAATGCACATGCTGCGTCTTCTCCATGTAAACTGATTCTCTATATCACCATTTTACCCAAATCATAAATACATTTACAGAAATATAATCACTTCTCTCCCTCCTCAGCATGGTATTTCAACTTTATTAAACATCTATAGACACCTGGCCCATCTCATCACATTTTATTGCAATTTCTTATTCCCAATACAAGAAAATTTCTCAGTTTGAGCCATGAGAAGCAGAGGACACAGAAGAACTTAGTTCCTAGTCACTTCTGATTCTCAACATTTATGATATATCCAAATGAGCATAAAACTCACAGTGGTGGCGAAATGAGACAATTTAAAGGGCACGATGCTGTGACAACAAAAAAGAAGGGAGTGTGCATCTCTAGTTTAGTGAATGGGTGATGTTTACTTGGAGTGGTTTGCATGATACAAGG
>RJWT010031109.1:0-14467 GCA_004365215.1 Cuniculus paca | reverse complement strand
TGACTAATTAAGTCATTTTCTATAAAAACCTTTCTGTGTGGACCGTCTATTTCTAGTTCTGACTCTGATATGTAGAGTTCTTTGGAACTCTTCACATAACAACCCTAAAAGTCTCATAAAGGTCAACTTATCTAAAACTGAAATAGATTTGTTCCTATGTACTTCTGCTCTCTATTTCTGTTACTTATATCATGATTATTTTAATCAACTACCCATCCTGATATAACCTTATTGAACTGGCACTGTTGAATCTTTGTTGTACAAGGAAGCATGGAAATGTTTATGTGCAAATTTAAAACCTGGAAGTTACTTGTGCTTATTTGAGTTGTTCCAAAAGCAGATCTTGAACAAACGTGTTTTATTTGGAAAGTGATCCCATGAATATGGATAGAGGGTTTTAAGTAAGAAAAGCAGCTAGTAGAGAGTGAGTTGTTAAGCAAGTTTCTTCATGTGCAATGAGAGCTTTATCCCACAACTGCTGCCCATTAAGGAAGTCTAACAGACAGTATAGACAGGACTCAGAATTAGTCCAAGCAAGGGGGAAGGAAATGGGATATTTATCTGTTTGATCTTTATCCACCATTTTGGGGGTCACACTATCTCTGGAACTCCACATTTGTCCTACAAACCCACTAAGTGTGCTCCCGCAGGGAAAACAAGACACAGAGTCCCAAGGATTTCAACAAGCAGATTTCAACCTTGAAGATGTGAAGGTATGAGAAATGGGCCCCAACACCTACACTGCCACATCCTTTCCTTCTTATTCATTGTCCGTATCTAATTAATCACCAAAATCTGGAAATATTTACTTCCAAAAGCTTTCCTGGATTCATTCCTTCTTATCTTTTTCTGTTAGCTTTCTACTGCTGCATAATAAATTAACATGCACTTAGTAACACTGAAGAAAAACCACTTATTAACTTACAATTTCAGTGGGTCAGGCTTATCTAGTTCCTCTGCTCGGGGGTCACAACAGGCTGCCATCAGGGGGTTGGCCCTGCTGCATTCCTTTCTGGATGTTGGGGTCCCCTTACAAGCTAATGTGGATGTTGGCATAATTCAATTCCTTGTGGTTTTGTGTCTGAGGTTCCTCCTTTTTCATTGGCTGTCAGCCAAAGGGGCACTCATATCCCCTGGAGGAGTTTGCTGTTCCATGTCAAGCAGCTTTCTCCCAAAACCTTGTACAACATAGCAGATTGCTAGTTCAGAACCAACAAGCAGGAATCTCTGACTTGAGTCTGCTAATGTGAACCATTTATAAAGGTAATATCATCATGGAAGTGATAGCTCATCATCTTTGCTACATTCTATCCACTGATTTTTTCTATTTACAGTTTCTGTCCACAATCAAGGGGAGGGAATGATATAAGGACATGACCCACTAGGGATTACATGAGGGTGTGCCTGCCACACTATTTTAAGTAGCATCACCTTTCAACTCAAAACTGAAACAAATTTACAACTGGATGTCCAGCCTACAGTATTATTTTCAGACCTATTGCCCACAACCTACCAGACAGGTCTAAAATGATCGTGAATCTACCTATGCAGCTAACAATTGCAAAATATTTTAATGAATTCTTTTCTATTTATTGAGTTCTAACCTTCTCACCCAGTAAACTAGGTCTTCTATAACCTAACCAGTGATGGTAAACTTATGACACTCATGCTTTCATGGACTGTTTGTATCACTGAAAAGTTTAAAAGGTTCAGCATCACAGATCTTGACCCTGACTCACCTCAAGCTTCATCTCTCCTTATTCAGACTTTGCTAACCACAGCAAAAAGCCTGCAGTTTTCTGCATGCACCATGCTGTTTGTCATTGCCTTACTTTTATTTATCAGCTTGTCTACCACCTTTGTTACTTAACTTGTATGACTCAGAAAAGGTTACACAAAACCTGCATGGCTTCCAGACCTCACCAACTGACTTTGATCACTTTCATTCATGGTTTCTTAGTAGTTATCCATACTTCATCACTGCATTTAGCATTGTAAAATTTTTATTTTTATTTTAAAGAGATTAAAATAGAACAAAACAAAACAGAGTAGAACAGAACAAAGAAGATCAGAATAGAACAATGCAAGCAATATAGGACTTCGAAACACGACAACAGGAAATCAACTATGGCTACAATCGTGTCTCCTGTTTTTCTTCAAAATAGTTGTTCATTCCTTCACACACAACAAATTCAAACAATACAGTATAGTATAACACCAATCAAAACAAAAGAATGAAAGCATTACAGGCTTTCAAACCAGACAGTAAGGAATCACCAATGACTACCATAATGTCTCTTGTTTTCTTTAAGATAGCCGTCCATACCTTCTCATGTATTAGCATTCTAAAACTTTTCTATCCAACTTATTACTGATATGTCTGAAGATAATAACATGTCTTTGCATTCTTCTGTGCCTGATATATATAGGTCCTTGGTACACTCTTGCTGAGTTAATGAATATGAGCTGATATAGCTCAGTGGTAGAGCATTTGACTGTGAGACAAAGTTGGATACACAGCACCACAAAAAATTAAATTTTAAAGGAGTCGGGCCTGGTGGTAGACAAGTGTAATCTCAGCACTTGTGAAGCTGAGGCAGGAAGATCGCCGTGAGTTTGAGGCCAGTCTGGTTTACATAGTTAGACTCTGTCTCAAGAGAAAAGAATAATTAATTAATTAATTAATTGCCATGAAAGAGTCAGTCATAAACTGACTACAGAAGGCAATCATGAATAGCAAACTGTAATTTAATGATAACTAGATTTACCAAGCATGAAAAACTATGATAAATATTAATTGCATTTTTCATTTTGAATGATGTTGATTGAGCTTCACTTTATTATTCCACAATCCTTAATCAATGTTTATGAGGCATCTCCTATGGGAAAAAGGATCTTCAGAGAAACAAGTAAATCTAATATATTCCATCTAATAATGAAAAGATGAAGGGGGATTAAGATCCAAGTCCAAAACACCAGATGAGTATCTTTATCTGATTATCTTAGTATTTTAGACTAGAACTAATTTGTATCACCATGGTATTGTCCAGGGTTGTAGACATAAAAGGTCTCTGGATGTTCATGACAAGTACTTCCCAAGTTCATGAACCATGGCCCTTCAACCTTGACACAGGAAGTCTGAATAGAACAAAGCCACAATATATTTTTTACTTCTAATTCCTTGTAATCAATTGTTCAAATGCTTTAGCATTAAAAAAGGCTGGGATGTCTTTCCTTTATCTCCTGCTGGTTGTTTCCCTCAAGTCATAATCCCTATCACAATAACCTATTGCAGAGGACATTGCTTTGATAAATTTCTTTAACCACAATCCTTTTACATACTATTTGTAATCTGCACAGCCATACAATTATTTAGTCTTCCTTTCTTTCATGGCATCTTTTCACAGTTCCTGGAGCTTCCCAAACTTATAATTCAGCTTCAACGGCATAAAGACAAAAAAAAAAAAGCCCTCTCAAATGCAGTATAAAATCATGCCACTGTTGGCCTTAATCTTCAATAGCCCTAAAATATAAATTAAGCCTCTATTCATTGTGTCCCAAAGAGATTTCTTTTCTGGGACTAGCTCTCAGTGCCCCAGGGCCTTCCCGGCAGTTTACAATGGCCATCTGCTTACCGTGCCTTCCCAGATGGGCTCCCTAGTACAAATTCCAGGGACTTGGAAAAAGGAGAATGAAGAGACAGTTGGTAGCTAAGTTTTAAATTTACACTGGGGAAACAAATCCACATTCCCTTGTCTCTCAGCTTCACCATCACCTGCATAAATTGTTTGCACCTAGAATGAACTGCCACTTTTATTAACAAACTTTACAATGCTTTTTGATTTCCTGAAGAAAAAATACTTTAAGAATTAAAAAGAATTGTATGAAGTGTGACTGATTCTTTGAAATGTTTTCCTAAATCTGCTGCAAATCTATACGTGAATACTTTTAATTATCATAAAATAGTAATTTTGCATGATATGCCATGTGCTGTAAGATAGAAATGAATAATGAAAAGGATATGCTAAATATTCTACTAAGAAGTTATAGATAACACCTATATAAGCCTTAAAACACTGCCAAGCAATGTCTTGAGTGATTTACAAGATGAACAACAGGTAAAATGGTGCTTCTGAAGATAATAGCTATTATTGTATCTCAGCAAAAGCACATATTTTAATTGAAATTTTGGAAAATTGTAGATTGATATGCTGTTGTAAAACAAACAAACAAACAAAAATAAAACATTAAAGATCCTGTACACAGTGTACCCAGTTTCCCCCAATGGTAAAACCTTGAAATTATGATATAATAACCATGTTACCAGAATTAATATAATCCAGCAATATCACTCAGATTTTCCCAGTTTGACTTTGATGTATTTGTGTAGTTATTTGTCATGTGACAATCTGTCTGTATGCCACCATCATCAGGAAAGCGGGCAGGTTCATCATTGGGAGAACGGCTCCCCTGAGATAATCGCATCACACCCACACGTGCCCCACTGTACTTCATGCACTGCAACTACCACTGGTTCTTCCATTTCTAATTTTTTCATTTCAAAAGTATTACATAAATGGAATTAAATAGGACATGTAATTTTTTAGGATTAGTTTTTTGAACACAGACTTATTCTCTACAGAGTCATCCAATGACTTTTTTTATTGCTAAATATCCCTTCTACATCTTTTAAGTTACCTAATTTATTAGTGTAAACTTGTTAGTAGTATTTCCTGTTAACTTTTTAATGACTGCATGATCTTTCATGATTGTCTTTATTTTATTACTGATCCTAATGATTTTTACTCTCTTACTTTTCCTATTTTTGTGTGTCTTCTTTGCAATTTATTAATGATATTGTTTTAAAGAATCAGCTTTTTGTTTCACTCATTACCTCTATTGTTTTATTGTTTTCAATTTCATTGATTTCTGCTCCATATAATTTCCTTCCACTTGCTTTGTTCTTATTTTTCCAGTTTCTTGAAGTAGGATTTTTGATTACTAACTTCACATTTTTTACCTTTCCTTTTCTTCCTTTCTTTTTTTTTTTTTTGTTTCGTTTTGTTTTTGTTTTTTTTGGTACTGGAAATCAAACTCAGGATCTTGCACTTGCCAGGCAAGTGCTTGTGCCACTGAGCTACATCCCTGACCCTTCTTTTATCTTTTCTAATCTAGTCATTTATTGTAGTAAGTTTTCTGCTAAGCACTGCTATAGCTACATCCCATGCATTGATAAATTGGCTTTTTATTTTCATTCAGTTCTATACCTTTTAAATTTTCTTTGGCCCACAGAGCATTTAAAAGTATATTGTTTGCTTTTTAAATATGTAGTTTAGAGATTTTTATGCATGTTGTTTAGAGATTTCTTGCTGTTACTGATTTCTAATTTGATTCCATTGTTTTCATGGAACACATTCTACATTAATTGAATTCTAAATCCTAAATATTTATATGTATATGTAATATACACATTATATATATGAGTATATAGATATGGATATAGTATATATTCTGCAATTTGGGGTAGGTTGTCTTATACATAACAATTAGGTTTTGTTAACTAAATATTATTCAGATTTTCTTTCTTTTATTTTCTGTTTTAAAGAGGATACAACAAAGGAAAATAAAATAGAATAAAACCAATCAAAACAAACCAGAATAAGTTATACAGGACTTCATAACATTACAAAATCAACAACAGTTACCATAGTTACATAGTAAAAATCAAACAAAACAGAATAGAATAGAAACAGTATAAACAAAACAATGGATACAGTCAAAGACTACAAAACAACAGTAAATTCAAAATGGCTACTATATATATATATATATATATATATATATATACACATCTTACTATCATTGAAATAACTGCTCATGCCACCTGGTATAACATAATAGAACAAAGCAAAAGAAAATAAAACCCAACTCAACAAAACAATAAGCAATGTAGGACTTCAGAGAGAAACTATTGGGAATCAACGATGGCTACCACCCTCAGAAGGAGATCCTCCCCAGATGCCACGCTATGTACCGCTATCTTCTGAATAGATGACCAGACCACTGGCCCTAGACCTGCAAGGTCAGTGAAACACCAAAGCACCACAGGCATCCAATTGCATTTCACCTCAATAACTATCATCAGAGCCTGTGTTTCTCTGGATCTGCCAGTAGCTTGGTGGGGGGGCAGTTGACACTTTTGTTTTCCAGTCTACGGGCCTGAAGGAGCCGGGATCTAACTGTCCTCCTGCCAGCGGGGGCCCACAGGGACAGGATTGGCTCTGGAGGTCCTGGTCCAGGCAGTGACCCACGCATGGCGCTGTTTCCAGCGGGATGGATATAGTTCTCCCTCCCCACAGTCCCACAGTGATGCTGACTCATGGGGAGAGGTTTGCAGATTTTCTATTCTGATGGTTTTTTTTCTATCTGCTACCTCAGTAACTGAGAGAGTGCACTGAAATTTCTACAGACCTTCTGTTTCTTAAATAAGGTCTACCAGTGTCTGTTTGGTATATTTTGATGCCTTGTTAATTTTTGCATAAACAATTAGGATCATTATATAATCCAGATGAGTTAGTTCTTTTATTATTATGTAATTTTCCTGTTTGCTTTAGTAATTTCTTTGTCCCAAATTCTATTTTAATGTTAATGTAAACTCCTAGTTTTTAAAAATTATATTAATTCTTGTATCATATTTCTTCAAATCTTTTACTCTCAGCCTACTTTTGACCTTAAATTTGAAGTGACTTTCTTATAAATAGCAAGTACTTGGGTCTTTTGTTTTGTTTTATCCACTCATCTAGTCTCTACTTACTGATTATTTAATTCATTTACATTTAAGGTATTAATTGCTATGTTAGTGTTTATGTCTTCCTTTTTATTTTCTTATTTTCTCTGATTCCCATTTCTGCTTTTCTTTCTACCACTAGGTTACTTGAACTTTTGTGTTTTTAAGTTTATATTTTTTACAGTTTTTGAATTGTTTCTTCTGGGTATTACAACATGCATATATGATTTACACAAATCTATTGATAATACTTTGCCACTACTTTCTGCCCACACGTTCCAGAGGCTCTGGGCATAAAAGGAGCGTTTCATTCCACGGGAACAAGGAAGCCCACGACTGGATCATTTGCTGTAACCATGTTCAGGTTGCCAGCCCTTCCTACTACCTCAGCGTCTCTTGGTAGGGAAGAGGAGCATATCTACGCTTTCTTGGATGACTTGCGCTGGTGGAAACTGGATGCCATGTCAGGAGGACTGTCAAGTGATTCCATGTAGGGATCCATGAGACTGTGAATAGAGACATTTTGTCAAAATCCACCAGGGTACTGAGGCCTTCTACCAATGGACATGTAAGTGAATCATTTCAGAGGTGGATGTGACATGCTTAGTCAAGTTTCCACATGATAATAGCCTAGTCAATAACTTCACTTGATCCCAAGACAGAACCATGTAGCTAAGCTGCCCTTTAATTCTTGATGTGTAGAAACTGGTAGATATTAAATGCGTATTTTTAAACTCCTGAGTTTTGGTATAATCTGTCATCTAGAAAAAGATAACTATTTATGTTATACAGAATTAGTTTACCTTGAGAGAGATGTAACATCCTTTGATGTTTACAGTAAACATGGCCTGGCATGTGATAAATTTTGACAACATTTTGGGAAACTCATAACTCCTTTTTTCTAACCCAGTCTTCCCTGCTTATTTCAGAATACCAATGGCATCAGTTAACTCCAATTTACTCTACTCCTTGATTTCTTAATGAAATTGAAATTTCTGTGTAATAAGCTAGTACATTTTTGTGTGAGTAGATTTACATCAGTCAAGATTTGTATTCTATTTTATGGGTTTTCAGTGAGGACACTGTACAACTGGGATGTCTAGTCCCAGGAATCAGACAATTAACTTATTCAAAGATGAGGTAATTTTTATTTTTATATCTCTAAATAGTTTTGTTCTGACTTTATCAAGCAACTTTTGTACTTATATAAACTAACTATAGTTACATAATCTCATGTTGGGAATGCACAGAGAATGATCTGTATTTTAAAAGCCTGTCTTTGAAGATATCATCATATTTACTTTTTAATCAGATATTTCAATCAATGTTAGTGGAAAAATTATCTGGAACCAATAATCCTGCTAAGTTAACTGTTCAACAAGAACTCAGCAGCAGATAATGGCTTGCAAAGGTGGTCAACTTTGGGGTGATATAATTCTGTCAATGGTCAAACTGAATCCTTAGAAATCCTACTGTTATGTGCATAGAACTCCCAGACAGAATATCCTAAGAGTAACATTAGCAGCATTGGTCAAATCTGGTTTCTCAATATATTTTTATATAACACCACATACGTTTTGTGGGTTTTTTTCTTTTTCCAGGGTGACAAAATTGTTGTAATGTGTTGGGAAGATAAATAATTCTTAGAGGGGAAATAAAATTCATGTTTCCGTTCTGAAATGCATACCAACTATTTTGCTGTTGTTATTTGGCTTAGCCAATTATTGTGTATTTCATGCTGATATGGCCAAAGATAAACTGCTTTAACTCCAAACTTTGGGGAAATATGCATTTATCAAATATCCTGAAAACAACATTTCAGTAAAAGCGCACAGAAAGGGAAAGCTTGCTCCAAATATCCAAGTTATAGTTAAAATGTCATAAAAGTCACACATGATAATTGATACTTAATTAATTTTCCAATTGTTGCAATACTTTAAAGTGTGGTCCAAATTTTAAAAAATAAATTCACAAATCCTTATTATAGACTGCTAGGCCAGAACATAGAAGTGAGAGTAAAGATGAGAATACTTCAAAACTGTGGCTAAAGGCACATCTGAAGAAGGCCAGCACTGAAGATGCACTCAATGTCCAGGCCTATTTGTCCTCATAAGAGATAAACAGCAACTTGAGAATGTACTGTAGTTAGCAATGTTTGATCCAATAAATTCAGACAGGCATCAGACACTTGGGTATGTGATCATAGCATTCTGATTCTTCATTCCATCACTTTCTGTCCTTTTCTAAAAAATCCCCTTTTTTTCTGTTAGAAGAACAGATAAGCTTAAGTTAATGATGCTCACTATACATGCCTCACTTCCCCACTGGATCAATATTAACTAAGTTACTATACTTGTAATACTATTCGTTGATTGTAGTTTGACCCCTATTGTACCCACCTTGTAATTTTGCTGTATAAAAATTCTTGCAGAAATAGCCTCTGTGGAAACCCCTTTGGGGACCCCTCCAGTCTCTCAGGAGCTTTCTCTCAATAAATCTTTCCTGCACTTAACCTCCTTTGTTCTCGAAATTCATTTTTCAATATTCTGGAGACGTGAATTCTGCACATCTGAGATCTAGCAGGTTGGAAGTTGCGTATTTTCCCCCATCATAATCTTATGCTTCTTTCAGGCATGAAACAGCAAACATAGATTGTGTTATGACAAAATTAATAATTCACTGTACTATGGGAAAAGTTCTGAGCACATTATTTGAATTCTATCTCAATATTAAGTTAGAATAAACTGCAACAAGAATTCCAAGTATAAGGATACAGTGACAAGTATTAATTGCTAAAAAGAAGTATTGTGACATTTTAAAATTAATATTAACAATTTTGCCATCACTTCAATCACCTTTGACACCTAATGCTGAACTGCTTTGCTTGTGCTAGCCAGTTATGACGATACCAGCTCCTGTCTTATTCTGAGAGTGGACATTTCAAAGAGCTGACAATTGAGCCACAGGAATCCAAAAGGAAATATCAAGTAGGTGTTACATATCTACATGTGAGGTTTCCAGGCAGACACAGGGAAGTTTTAAGGCTCAATATTGCTGGAAATTCACTTAATGCACTCTGTCCTTCTCCCCAGTGTCTACACAGGAATGATTTAGGGATACAGGCTGCCATGTCTTGATTTAGAACTAAGATCTTAATCACAATAAAACCCTTGCTTTCGCAGACCTTTCCTGTTATCTTCACAGAGACTTCAGCAATAACAGACACTCAATTCTTCACTATTCATATAGAACCAGCTTATGGTTTTTCTGGTCAGCCATTCTCTTTCTGGAATTTGTATTTAGACCAACTGAAGATAAGATCTTGTGCTTTTGGGAGCAGGTGTTAAGAGACCCAACAAAAAGTAGAGCTGCTGGAGGGCTATAGAGTTGTGTAAGGTGAAGCAATCAATTTTATTGCAATACACTGTTTTCTCCTGCTCCGAACAGCTGTTCAGAGGATAGCAGGGGGAAGCTGCCCTGCTGAGCAGCTTTGAGTCAGAGGATGGAAAATCCACCTCATTTCCAGACTGAAGGGTCCCACATTAAAAGACCATAAAGCTCAAGTCATTTAAATAGTAGCTCCAGGGGCATATTAACTTTGCCTTTTTACAAACGACTGTTAATATAGATCTCAAAGACAAGCTGCTTGCCATTTCATCATTCAATACAATATAGCAGGTTTTGAAACTTGTTTCATTGCCCTACACATTTGTGCCTACTGATGCACGCATGAGCACGCACATGCTTGAGTGAAGAAAGTAGGCATAACATCACTATTTTAATACAAATGGAAGCCACTGTCAGCATAAAGCTAACCCTGGCAGTTCAAACTTTCACATTTAAAGTACTGAAATGGACATTTCATCATTTATATATTGCCATACATATTGCTACCAATTTTGGGAGGCTTTGCATTTTCTGGATGGCTAATTTTGGATGATTTCTGCCCTAGACAAACGCCTGAGAAGAGCAAATTTGGAATATATACTGGTCTCTGAGAAGTCTGCTGAGTTAGATGGCTGGCTGACGGTGAACTTATGTGCTGCAGTTTTCTCAGACAGCTTTGAGCCAATTCAAGAACAGACTGTTCTGCTGCTGTCAGTTGGATGTTCTCTTGAGAGATCCCTGGAGAGATGTAGCTTATGGGTGCCACAGTGTAACTGTAAACCACTTGAGAAAAGAGGAGAGAGTAGGATTTAGATATATGTCTGGCAGCTCAAGGATCTGGTTTGAATGCCAAGGAGCAGCTGAGACAACTGGTAATAACTTCAAATTCCCAAAGGGAAAAGGATTAAAAAAAAAAAAAAAGACAGCTAGGTTCTCGTCTATTTTTTGAGACTAGGTAATGTAATGTTTCTCAACAAGATCATTAGAGTGAAGTTTGAAAAATAATATAAAAATGTTTTGCACCCAAGGCAAATTGAAGGGTTGGAAGACTGGATTTATAATCAATGTGACTATTTAAATGGAATTATGTAAACATGAATATGTAATGTGCAAACTGTTAGCATTATATGAAAATGATGACATTAGGTATAAAGTATCTCGATTATTGGATTCAATTATCATAATATTTTATACAATATAGACATTAATATATGCATATTTCATATCAGTTTGCTTTTAAGTGTGCTCACAATATAAAATTAATAGTTTCACTTTATTTTAATCAATCTTTTTTATTAAATTATTAAATTGTGTCATTTAGATATTAAAATAGAAAACAGAAGATCAATAAAATAATTCATCAACTACTTGAAATACAGGATGTAGTGGTGATATAAGCAATAAGAGGTTGTAAAACATCACTCACTAATCATTTTTAAATTAAGACAATTTAACATTAGGAATTATGTTTTAAAATTTGAGTACCAATAGACAGGAATATATGTAGCATAAAGAGATGGATTTCCTGCCTATTCTTTATTTTGCTTTGCTTTGTTTTGATCCAGCTCCTTTGTCTAAACAGAAAGTAAACAAGTTGCCTAGACAAAATTTTGTTAATCTCACTGTGAAGAAAACCAAGAAAGTTGTTTAATATATATGCTAGTTTCTAACTTTGAGACATCAATTACAACTTCGAGCAGATGCTACTTCAATTTTAAGACAAAAATTATCTTTGAGCTAAAGTCAGAGCATCATATATAGGGCACTTCTCATGAAAAGGCAATTATGTGAGGTCTTTGGTGTAAATAACAAATCGAAAGAACTTGCCACTGATTGGATTCAGAAGACTGTTCTATGAAGGGCAAGATAGCATTCATTCATCTACTCTAACCATCTGCCTTTATCTTTACTTCTTTTATATCTGCTGTCTCTGATTCCCACAGCTCATCAGCTATGCAACAGCTGTTGGACTGTCTTTCTGAAGGTGCTTAAGCCTTAAGCCTGAAACATCATAGAAAAGGAAATACTAATTTGTTAATATCATCACCCTTCAATTGTTCTGTAGCTGAGTCATGGAGAAAACTCAAAGTGATTTATAAACACACTAGCGTACAGAAGGGTTCCCCATTTCACACCTTTTATTCCGTCTAAAGAGAGAGCAGTGTCCAGATGCTTATGTAATTCTCACCTTAACGCCACACATTTTGAAAATTACAAAAAGTGAGGGCTTAAATGGAAAAAAATATTGGGTAGGTATGATGCTTACCATATGTACTAGATTTCAAGTAATTTTCATCAAGCTTTAAAATATTTCAAAAATTTCAACAATTTGGCCTCAAAAATGCCTATTACGTATTAACTCATACCTTGAAAGCCATATGTTTTCCATTCCACATGTTTATTAGTTTAAAAAATATTGTCCAAAGGGGTTTAGTAGAAAACCTCTGACAGTGGAGCACACTGTGGAAAGTCCCTTGTTATAAATTGTCACAATTGTTCAGACTTATACGGCACAAGCATATTATCTGCATATAGCAGGAGCTTAGCCTATATTGATTTTATTCTACTTAGCTCAAAGATAAATGTTATATAGTTAATGTCATTCTACAACCCTGAAAAATGTAGGATCACAGAACTTTAAGTTAAAGATCCATGTTCATTACAAGGGAAAACTGAAACAATCAGTACCTAAGACATTTTATTGTAAATAATGATCCTACATACAATGACACAGAAAAACACAAATAAACCACTCATGAGACATAACTTTAAAGTACCCAAAACTTACGCAATCCCAAAAATGCTTTCAGGCTTTAACTTACATTAGAAATATTTGCCATTATGATTATTTCTATTATTAAATAGTTTGCATTTGTAAGGATCATTGGATAAACAGAAACATATGCAATATGTAACAGTTTATCACTTTAACCTTCCGTATTTCATTTGGTAAAATTAGGTATTTTTTAGTGTTCTACAATAGGTTAAGAATATATAAACGTATCGCAAGATGAGTAGTTTTGAAGATATAGTATATTTTAGTATGGATCCAAAAGCATTATATATTCAGAAATTACCTACATAATTGAAGTAACAGAGGGAGTTCTTCCAGGTATAAAACAGGTATTTGGAAGAACAGGCTCATGAGCACATTGAGTTACTACTAGAGGTTATTCAGAACAACAAAAAAGTACAAAAACAAAGTTAGTTTTTATATAATTATTAAATGCTGAACTGTGTGTCTCAAAATATTGTGCTGAAATCCTAACTCTTGGTACCTCATAATGTGAATCTATTAAAAATAAGACTTTAAAAGATGTAATTAAGGTACAATGAGGTCAAATGGGTGGACCCTACCCCATTAAGACTGGTATATTTTTTTTAATTTTAAAGAGAATAGAACAAAACAAAACAAAACAAAACAGAACAAAACAAAACAAAGCAAAACAAAACAGAATAGAGTCAAACATTCAAAACAGAACACCGCAAGCTATACAGGTTTTCAAAACATAACAACAGGAGATTCACAGCGGTTACCCTAGTGTCTCTTGCTTTCTTCAAAATGGTTGTTCATACATTTACAGACAATAAACTCAAACAAAACAAAGTAATATAAAACCAGACAAAACAAAAGAGCATTACAGGCCTTTAAGTCGGACAACAAGAAACCAGCAATGGCTACTGCAGTGTCTCATTTTTCAAAAGAGCTGTTCCTATCTTCTCATATATTGCCTTCAGATAGTAGGAAAGGGACGTAAACCAATCAAATCAAAGAATAAAAGCACCATTGGATTTCAGAACCATTTCTCCATATTTATCGGGAAATTTGTATCTTATTGAGTCTTTCAGTTTCTTACACTAGGGAGACAATGCGGTGTTCACACGTGTGTTTGGTTTATTTCACTTACGAGTATGGTCTCAAGTCTCATCCATTTACCTATAAAAGCCTCAATGTGATCATTTTTTATAGCTGAATAGTACTCCATTGTATAAAAGTACCACATCTTCTTTATCCACTCCTCAATTGATGGGCATTTGGGTTGTTTCCAAGATTTGGCTATTACAAATTGTGCTGCTATAAACATGGGTGCACACACATCACTGTGGTAAGATGATTTCACTTCTGGGAATATGCCCAGAAGCGGAATAGCTGGGTCAAATGGGACTTCCAGTCCTAGCTTTTTGAGAAACCTCCAGACTGACCTCCACAGTGGTTGCACCAAGGACTGGTATATTTTATTTTATTTTATTTTATTTTATTTTATTTTTATTATTTTTTTTTCGGCACTGGGG
>RJWT010031108.1:0-14459 GCA_004365215.1 Cuniculus paca | reverse complement strand
ACCAATCAATGGACTGGTCCACCCTTAATCCCAGCAACCTTAATCCCAGCATGACACTATGAATCAATCGCACATTCTAGATTCATCCACCTCCCAAAAAATTCTACGATTGCATGAGGTTTTTGGGGGAATATCAAGACACAAACTGTAACAGCCTCTGAATACTTGATATGAATCAAAAATGAGATATGCAGTAAGTACAAAATATATATAAGATTTTGAAGACTGTGTAAAATAGAAATATAAAATAATTCATTAAATGATGTTCATATTGACTAGAGGGTCAAACAATAATTTAGATATGTCGAGTTAAATAAAATATATGATTTATTTTCATCTATTTTTTCTTTTAAATTTAGCTAGTAGAGGACTTTCACTTTCTCATATAGCTGGAATTTGAGGTTCAAGTCAAATTTGTTTTGGGCAGTGTTGATCTACACAAACAGAAGCCAGGAGAAGACAAGGATAGGGTTCTCCACCACTGTCCCAGAAAAAGAAATTCTGTGGAGTGCCTTGAGTTTTCCTGTCACTAGAAAGGGACAGCTTGTTGCTGGGAAGCAATCCTTGAACAAATTCTTCAAACTTTAGTTAAAATTGTCTGGAAAAGCATCTCATTCCCTTTTAAAGGACTCTACACTCAGGAGGAGGGCAGAGAGCCAATTTCTGACGACTAATTGGGTTTCCTAGATCTTTCAATAGAGGAAAGTGTGTCTAGGGTAGGAGACAGATGCATGCTGATTGTTGGGAAGAATATGCTTCACTGGAAGTAAATTCTTTGATCCTGAATCAATTGTGATGCTTTTAGCTGCAAACAGTGGAAAAGGGATTTAGGTGACACTGGAACATATTGTCTCAGTAAGTCCAGAGATAAAGCAAGCTTCTGCTCCATTGCTCTACAACTCTACCAGGGTGTGCTTTCCTGGATATATTAGCTTTACTTTCAAATTGTATTTAATAGCACAATGAATCAGTGACTTCATTTCTTCTTCATTTCTCTTTATTATTCTGTTTAATGATTACCACACTTTTCATCCCTAAAATTTCCCAAAAGATTATCACACAAATCATCTCACAGGTTTTTGCTGATACTCATTTATTCACTTAGTACTGGAGCATCTCCAATGTGCCAAACACAAGATAGTTTTTTCTGTTATAGAATTGCTATCTTTCTCTTATTAGATAAAACTGAAAAGGAATAACTATCTTCAAATTTATTAAATTGGTGCAGCTCTTCAGTGGGCTTAAAAATGCTCCAAAGTTCTAAATCCAACTTGAAAAGTTCACATCTTTGAAATCCATTCACCATATTGGATGAGAGAGTCAACCTGCTTAGCACAAGTCAGTCCTGACATGAAACTCCGATCAACAGATTTTTCTGTACTTCAGTGATTTGGATCCCTCAATGACTAATGCAAAAGGGGCTACAGGACATTTTTTATCAAATGTCTTTTTATCAAAGTAAGAGAGCAACATGTCAATTCTCTGTGTAATTCTGTTTCTATCCCCCTTCCCCCTCAGCAGAAGCACTCAGGGAACTCCCTAGATCATGACTCCAGAATGAAGATTCTCTGCCTTTACTTTCATGACGTCATTTCTCTATATGCATCACATTGTCCCTGAGAGTCAGGTGTCCAGTGGAATAATCTCCCTTTGAACTGATGAAGATTTTTGTCTACCTTGCAGAGAGCACTTTAGATCTCTTGCACATTGAACCACAAAGTCCTCGGTTCAAGTTCCTGACTTAGCGATTTTGGATGTATTATCTCATATGAAACGATCAGGTTCTTTGTGAAAGGAGTTTTGGTTTTTTAAATGTATAGGTGAAACCCAAGGAAAATAAAGGTCAGAGAAGGACTGACTTCTTGGATACCTCAGCTTTTTACTGCAGTCATTGGGGAACCAGTTATCTTTAGCCCTGATTGTTTCTTCTTGAGATTTAAGTGACTAAGGGATTCACTATCCAGTGCACAATAAACTTCCCATAACTTTCTTGGGCAATTCAATTGGGAAGAAGCAACATGGGCTTCTGAAAACATTAGCAGGATATAAAAATGAAGCCAACCTCCACTTAAATTTTCCAATTTCTCAGCCTCAGGCACAGGATGGTCACTGGTAGGTTCCCACTCATTTTTCCTTTTCAAAATTCAACAAGACAGAGAAGTGTTGCACAAGCCAGAAGACAAGAAGTAAATTCTGTTAGAAGAATAAAGGAATAAATGAATTAATATTTTATTTTCTAAAGATTTGCTTTATTTCAGGTCAGTCTCAGAAAGAATAACCAACTGATATGATATTTACATGCAGAATATCTACGGAGAATTGGTTCCAGTACTCCTGGGACACCAAAATCCATGGATGCTCAAGTGCCTTATATAAAATGGGTAGTGCTTGTGTGTGACTTGCACATATCTTCTTGTTTACTCTAAAATCATCTCTAGATCACCTGTAATTCCTAGTACACTACAAATAATACACAAATAGCCTTTATACCATATTATTCAAAGCATGAAAAAATATACATGTTCTGTACAAATACAATTTAAAAATATACATTTTGGAAAGTGATTGTTTGAATCCATAGTGCAGGATCTAGGAATATAGAGGACCAACTGTATGGGATTGGATTCTAAAGCCCTTATTAAATTTCATTAGCATTACTCCACAGCGGATAATTTTATCCCAAAGCAGGGAAAACACAAAATGTCTTTATTACTTCTCGATTTCCCCATGCCTCTGACCAAGAAATGAGAGAGAAAACAAAAAGTAGTGAGGGTAACAAATCCACTCTTAGATTATTCTCCTCCAGTTGGGAAAGAAGGATTTCCTATGAGTTAGTACATTTCTTTGGGTGCTTTCCCGGTGAGTGAATAATAGGGATATTTTTCTTGGCATTTGGAGTAGAAGTGTGGAAGTAGATTTAAAACTACCAAATCTGGGGTGGCATTAAATGCTTTAACCACTCAACTGAATGTGATTCTGCTGTGCATAGCAGATCCTTCAGTAATCACGAGTGTCTTTCCTGGTAGACAATGAGATCAGCCCATTTCATTTCCTGTACTATTGGTTCTTTCCCTTGACAGATAGATCCTGCCTCGTGATTCCAAAAATTGTCCTCATTTACACTTAATATTTTAGCAGTAAATTTGTGACATATGCACATGTTAGTAGCAGTGAATGCATATAATAATATATGTACATAAATAAAAACTAAGATGAATGACCTTCTATCTTAGCACTTATGAGAACCCACACTCTTTAACAATTTTTCAACAATATATTGATTCACAGGTATAGTCGTTACAAATAAAGCGAGTTCCTATTACAAAAGAAGATTTTCTTTCCCCTCGACCACTCCATAACACACATCCCACATCTTATCCTTTCTCCTTTCCTTGTGCTAAAAGGGAGGAAGCCACTAAATGTCTCCTACCATATTTTTCAGTGATTAAAATTCCACCATCCGCAGCATATATTCTTTTCATTTAATGCATAAACTCTTTACAATAAATTAAATAAATTACTCTATAAATAAGTTTAAGTTTTAACTGTATCACTTTAGCTTTCTATATTGATGGGGAAGAACGCAAAGATCATAAGGACGCTAAGTAAGTCCTCACAGTGGCCTTGGCAGTAGATAGGGCTGCAACCAGCAATCCACAGTATCAAGGAAAACTTCTGCCTACTGGATTATTTTGGGAAGGGTTGAAACTAAGTCTTCACTTCTTACTTTTTGCTCTGGTTACTAAGAGATATAAAAGTGTTATATAATCATGAAACGCGCTTAGAATAACACCTGAACTATCAAACTTTGCGGAAACTTTAATTAACTTGAGCTGCATTTAACTTTAACTTTACCATTAATTAGAGTCTAATTGCTACACCATCCATTACAGAATGCAATTTACCAACAAGTTTTAGAGTTAGACACGCTAGACTTCTTATAACACCTTGTCCACTTGTTGATAGTATGAATTTAAACTTTCAGTCTTATTTTCAGTCAAAATTGATTTAAGGATACCTGTTTTGTAGTGTTGCATATTGAGTATATTATTTAGCACTTAATGCATATTGTTTAAATAATAAAGATAGCAATGATGGTGATGACAATGATGATAGAAATTATAATATTTTCTATTGGATAGATGATAGTGAAGATTTTAACCTGATTTCAATCACAGTATTGGCATTAAACTAAAATCACATAGATGTCTTAGTAACGGTATCTATGATGACATGGAAATAAAATTGTGATTAACTTTTAAATTGATAAATCTAAATCTATACATAGTCTATGTCTCAAGCTGTAGCTAACATTACGGAGGATATGAACGCACACTCTGGCTTCTTTTCAGTTTAAGTAAGTCAAAGGCCATCTACTGTCTTATCTATTTCCTCATCAGTCTGTGAACCCCTTCAATTTCACTTCAGGTGCTCTTCTAATCTGTGCTTCCTTTTTGACCTCTATTTCCATATATCAACTCACAGTGATTTCTTACCCTGAGCCCATAAACTAAATACCTTCTAAATTCTTCTGAGCACTTACCACATTGTATTACACACCTTATGTGATGTGAGTCTTTAGTGTCACATGTATACACAGCACATCATAAATGGTTGGTCCTTCCATCCCTTCCTATCTGTATTCACACACATGCTCTGCTTCTTTCTATTGAATATATCTCACAGGCTTCCAGTTTACTTATCAATATTTAATACATCTTCTGCACCATAAGCATTCCATTTGTTTTCTTTCCTTTTGTCACTAAATTAACTATTTTAAAACAATACAGCAAAAAAGTACAGATTATGCATTTTTATCCTTCAGCACTGTTGGAGTCAGGGGTTGCAAGGAGAACAATTACATATAGGACACATAATTTACAGTATTATTTATAATGGTTACCCAAGGAGTCAAATACGAAGAAAGTGCAGGAAATCTGTCCACAACACTAAAGACCTAGAAAATCCAGTCAAGGACCTGGATCCCATGGCAATAACCTGCATGAGTTCAGCTGAAAACCCAGAGCCCAAGACAATGACCCACTCAAGTCTATCCCACAGACTGCGCTGGGAAGACCCAACGGTCAGCGGTGGAAGCTAGAATGCTAGTGGGGTGAAGGCCAAGGGTTCTGTACCAGAGCCAATAAGCAACGTTCAAAATAAGGACCAGGGCTCCCCTGAAAAGGACCATAGCCATCCTCAGCGACAATGAGGTCCTCCCACGAGAAGAGCTGAGTACATATCAGGAAGCCAGCATTACAAGCTTCTCCTGGAGATTAAACAGCATACATCTTCCCCTCTGAAGCCAGGAAGCAATGCTCAAAGTCAGGACCAAAGCTCCCCCAAAGTGAACCACAGCCATTCTCAGCAACAAGGTCCTGAGCTCCTCCGATGAGAGCAGCATATTAGGGGAGCCAGCATCACAAGCTCCTCCAGGAGAACCAACGGTTCCAAATAACAGCACCACTTAGGAGAACCTACAACAGTACTCTTCCTCTCCAGGTCTCCTTTTGATGCTGGCAACAGTCCTCAGGTGGACCATCTGTGCTTGGCACCATGCTAATTCAGTTCAGCTTGTGTTTAAGTTGACCACCAGTTACCAATCCACAACAAGTACTAACCACCAATTTGAAATACTCTTTCTTCTTGAAAAAGGACAAAAAATCTTGCCCACTTAGTATTTGAACCTAGAGCGGGTAGTAATAATTTCAAATTAAAAGAATAAACAGTCTTTTCCTTTTATTCATAAAGTGATTTAAACAAGTCAATTCAAAAGGAATCTTGTTTAAGCAAGTCTTTTCAGGTTTAATCTTCTTCTATGATAAATGTAGGCTATTTTATTGGATAAATGTGAATGCTGCCTCTTAAATCTCACGAGGCCTGGAGAAATGGTGACATGTTTGAATTTTGATTGTTTAGCAGACAGTACAGAATAAGCATCTCTCAGATCTAGGGAGGTCCAGCAGGGGGTGTGTATCTAGATAGCACTTAAAAACTCCATCGTGTGCCACAGAAAGAATCACTTGTAGCCAAGGAGTATTCCCAACTTTCAGGATAGAAAGTCTAGGCATACCTTTCCATGATCAGCAGTAACTAGTTTTCCTGCTACACAAGAGGCTCAACTGTCCTGATTTCTCCAGGATTCTCCTTAGCAGCAGAATTCTCATGATGTAGGAAACCTCTGAGTCCTGAGCAAACTGGTAGTTATTTACCCTATTTCTTTGCCTTTCAATGCATCAGTTTCCTCAAATATAGACGAGGAGATAAGGACTTACCTCAACATTCTTAACAGCACCTGAGGGCGATAATGTGGGTATAGCCCCTAACAGTGCCTTCTCTATGAAGACCATTGTTAACCTGTGTCTAGAAAGCCAATGTGGTTTTAGGTTTAATAAATCTACATAAGTTTGTTTTATTTTATTTTATTTTATCTTATTTTTCATGCACACGTGCAAATAATCAGAGAATGCAAGTGATTTTTTTCTAAAACTGCTGGTTTTGCTGTTTACATGTGTGCACATTGTACCATGCAGTTGCTCAGCATTCGAGGTCCCTATGATGATGATTAGGGCACTATTCTAGTGGTTCTCAAAGTGTGGTACCCATGCCAGCAACATCAGCACCACGAAGGCCCTTGTTTGAAATATTAATTCTCAGGTTGTACTCCAGACTTACTGGATCAAATGCTGGCAGGATCCAGAAGTCTGTTTGTCATCCAGTCTTCTGTGTGAGTCTGTTGTTGATGTTGTTGTCGTTTTGGTTTTTGTTCCAATGCTGGAGTTTGAACACAGAGCCTTAGCACTGGGCTATATCCTCAAACCTTTAAAAAAAATTTTTTGAGCCAGGGTCTCACTAAATCTCTACGTTCCCCAGCCTGGTCTTTGAACTTGCGATCCTCCTGCCTCAACCTCCCAAAATGCTGTGTCACCAGGCCTTGCTGCTCTGCTGCATTTTTGAAAGTTCAGAAGTCCTGCTTTATTTCATGGTTTAGCACTGCATATACCACATTCCCTGCTCAGTGTCCTCTTCACATAGAAGCGGTCTAGTAAAATACTGGGTGCCTTGCTCTAGAGACAGTATATCTTTTTTGGGGAGGTGGGTGCTGGGGATCAAACCCAGGGCCTTCTGCAGGCAAAGCAAGATCTCTTCCACCAAGCCCCTCAAATATGATTTTAGAAGGTATAAATCTTTTACTTTTTTGAGTAGAAATCATTTAAAAGATAGATTTTCCTCTTCTGCACATTCTTTCACAGCACTTGATGGCTTATGATTAAAAGTTCCACCTGTGAATGGTGCTGACAGTGGCTTCAATAAATATCAGTAAATACCATCAACTATCAGTAGGGACCTCCCAGGCAATGCAGTGCTTCCCATTGTTTACTGTAACTTGGTAAAAATATTGCCCCTGCTAACCTAATGTGATAATCATCGCAAACTTAGAGTTTTGAAATATGTCAAATAAATACAGAGTAAAATTTGCGATGAGTATGCTGAAAGTGACAGTTATATTATGAATGGCTAATTATATGGTTTACAGCTATTTAAACTTAAATGTTTCAATTTGGATGCTTAGTTACCTTCTCTCCTGGGAGATCTCCTTGACTATTTTCTGCTTTTTCACTTTCTTGTAACAATGACTTCTTTGATTGAAGTCTAATGTCATTTTAAGTGGTGGAAATAAACTAAGCAGTGAAATGTAAACAGGATCTATTGATGTGAAGTCAGTATGTTTTAGACACCAGTTCTCTGTCCTGATGTTCAAGTACAGAATCCCTCCTTACAGTATAATAGCTGTATAATAAATAGCTGTGCCACAGTTTAAAACAAATACACTTTTAGCGATTATGTTGTACATCATTTAATGCTGAATTATCTATAATGAAAATGTTTTCTAGTGGACTTGATGAGCATAGAGATCCAGAGGCTGTTTTTGAACAACTTAAAAGTCACAAGGTCTGATGCTAGGTAAGGCTTTTGCTCTCCTTCTAGGGCTATTCTGTTCTACATTTTTCACCCGTTATTGCATGATTTAGTGGCATGAATCAACATCAATCGTTTGCTATTATTATAACTTCTGATAGTTTTAGGGTTCACTGCACTCAGCAAGACGGTTCTCACTTTGGGTGTCTCATGTGGCTGCAGGTGGTGATGGTGACAGCTGGTGCCACTGAGCACCTCGCTCTGTCACTGTGTGCTCTCTCCAGCCCTGCATCTTCTAGCTGTTAGATTTCTCACACGGCAGCTCAGGAGTCCAAAGGTACACTGAAAGCTTCTGATCAACTCCTCATTCTTAAGTAGGAAGACAATTTCAAGGATCACCAGGAATTTGATCAAAGACTGAAACATACCAACAAACAAACAAACAGAAATGAGAACAACATTATATAAGGTTACACTTTCGGGTACTGTTCTAAATACTTGGTACATATTAATTTAATTTGTACCTCCCTGTAAAATCAGAACATTTGCTATCTTCATTTTACTGAGAAAAACAAAGAAAAGAGAAAAACAGAACAGAGATCAGAAGTTGCCCAGTCAACAGCAATACTGGCAACTGAACTGGCTGCAGAGCTTGAGTTCTTGATCTCTACCCCATACACTAGGTGAGATTCATGGAGCAACAGGAAAAATACCTAGAAGTAACACGTTTACAGACAATGGTAGATTATACACTTATTGTTAGGAATGTTCCTTTTAGATGGCATTTCCTTTTTTTCTAGTGGACTTGATGAACATAGAGATCCAGAGGCTATGTTGTGTCTAGATATCCCACCAAAGCCTCCTGTGATTATAGGTGGAGATTTTTCAGAGGTGGCTGGATCTAGAATGTGTGATACTGGGATTAAGGGTTCATGACCACTAAATTAGTCCACTGATTGTTTTGGCATAGTTCTGGGTAGGATTAAGGGTGCCCCACCTTGGCTGTGAGTAATACAAACTAAAGGGACAAAAAGAATCTTTTGCTTGTCATTTGCTGCTTGCTGCTTTCTGCCCACCCTGCTTTGCCATGAACTGTTTCTCTTTTGTGACACCCCTTTGCCATGCCACACTGCCTTGAAGCAAGCCAACGATGAAATGAAACCCTTACAAACTGAGCTACAATAAACCTTTCCTCCTTTAACTTTGGGTGCCGGATATATTGTCTCAGCAATGAGACAAGTAATTAAGACAAACTCTTTAGGATTAAAATTTATAATAGTCAAGAATTTAGCTCAGTGGCATAAGCAACTGCCTGGCAAGCGTGAGCTCATGAGTTTAATTCCTAGTACGAAAAAAATAAAATTAAATTAAAAATAGCATCAAGAAAAGAAAAAAGAATGACAGAATTTGAGAAAAAATTTCAGAAACTAGAAGGAAAAACAAATGATGAAAAGCAGGATTGAAAAGATAGAATCAAAGAGGCATTATATAAAAGTTCCTCAAACAGGGAAGAGATAAAAACAGTGGGGACAATATTATTTAAAAATAGAATAAAATATTTTGAAATGAAAGGACACATTTTCAGATTGAAAGAGTGGATTAATGCCCCACCACAACAAATGAAGAAAGAAGCATATCAATTCTCATCATCACAAAACCAGAAATAAAGAAGAGACGTTAATAATCCAAGAGAAAAAATCAGATCTCTTTACATGGATCAAGATCAGAATACGATTTCATCACATGTCTCAACACGGCAACGTGAGCTGCGTGCCAGGGGGAGCACTGTTACAATCTTCTCAGGGAAAGTGGTTTCCAGCCTTCAGTTCTGTCCCTTGCCATGCCAAAATCAAGCCTTGAGGACTGAGGTACTGTTTTGCATGCAATCCCTCAGGGTATTTACTTCTCAAGTGCCCCTTCACAAGAAACCACTCAACCATTTGCTTCTTCAAATTGAAGGAGTAAATGAAAAAGGGGAAGGCTAAAATCCCAACTATAAAGGGCTGATTAAAAAAGAGAAAGGATAAAGGCACTCAGAGGAGCCAAAGAAATTTTCTGAACCACAGCAATGCAGCCATCCTGAAGAGGGTGTTAGATAGCCAGAAAGGGAATAGTGTTGAAAGGTCACCTGGACCCCGCCAAGAATCTGGACCAAGCAGGAAAAGCATCCCGAACAGAGCACTTTGCTCCTCTCTCAAGATGAATGGAGAGCAGAAATCTGACGGTGGCCAGGGTGAAAGTGCTGTACGAGGAGCTGGATCTGCTGGGTGTGTTCCTGTGGTGTGAGGAAGACAGCTACAACCACCTCATGATCCTCATCCAGCAGCACGCTGCGCCACTCCCCCCAGCCATCTTCCTGGCACTGGCAAACAAGCTCTACAGGCGGAAAAAGTGACCTGGAGACCACGAGGGCAGGGAGGGAGGGAGGCGCTCAATAAATTATCATGTAACCCTAAAAAAAAAAAAAAAAGAAAAGAAAAGAAAAAGAAAAAGAAAAGAAAGGTCACCTAATATGCTTGATTTTCCAAGAGTTTAGCAGCAAAGCCAGAAAACCTCAGGGTGCATAAGTGATAAGGCACATAGTAAACTAAAGAAGGAAAACAGTGCAGGGCTATTAACAAAAATTAATACAAGAAAAGAAAAGTTCTAAAACATGGTGTAGTTCAGCTGTAAGTGATATAGACAGTTATAGCAATAGTATTAAATACTGATTTGACTGCAAAATGTGCTATGAATATAATGAGAAGTTTGTAAGAGAAACATGTATTTGGGGTGTCATGGGATGAGTGTATTAAACCCTTTGATTTACATTTTTCATAAGGGGAAATCATTTATTCCTGATCCCTAAAACTGGAAAATCAATAGACGGAGAAGATTTAGGCATACATTTATAAACAAATCAAGAGTTGAAAATTTTGCTTTTGAAGTTGAGGACTAAAGCAAGAAAGGTATTTCTAGTAAAAACCTTAAAGTACTATTTTAGTTTTGAAAAGTATACATGTGTGTATTTCTCTGATAAAAAAATTAAATAAAATTGAAACTCTGCTAAAATGTCATTTATCAGTCTCTACTAGCATCTACAATTGTGAATAGAAACCAAAAACTACTGTCTTACTTGGCATGACTGTAGGTTTAACTGAAACCCTGTGGTAAGAAACTTGGATTCTGTTTATTAAACAGGCTTCTTTCACTGGTCATAGAGAACGAGGAAAATCTATTTTGTTCCTGGGCCCTGCCTAGAAGGTCTGACTGAAGGGTCAGAGAGGACAGAGAAAAACAAACCTGCAGTGCCTATGAGTGTCCTAAGCAAGGTTGGAGACCCAAAAAAACATGGGAAGGTTTAACAACTGTGACTGGAAAGATACGTTTTTTTATTTCACAACTATGCAAAGTTTTTGCAAAACTAATAACCTCTATGGTTTGAGCCATTGAACAGATATCCATAAAAGGATAAGAATTACGTTAATTCACCTTGGGAAGACTGCAAAAAAGCAAGTTTTCTTTGTAAATGTATTTTGTCCTGAAGGATGCATGGTTAACCACACCTAACTTAGCAGATCTAAAAGATAAACTTAGAAGCGTGCGAGAGGGGAAAAAAGACAATGTATTTTTAAATTGTAATTGGAAAAGGAGTTTAGTTTTTCAGTCAATCAAAAACCAGTGATATTATATTTGAAAATAGGTTTAGGAAAGATCTCTTGTTATCTCATCCAAACTCCTGAGCAAAAGAATAAACACTGAAACTCAGTTCATATTTGGGTTTCTCACCTGCATGTACCTCAAGCTCACTGGAGTGTTCTCTCAGCAGTGGTTTCCAATTGCTGCCTGACTTCATGTAATATATACGCTTGCCATTATTATTACCTTGAGTTTTACATGTATTTCTATAATCTCATAATCTTTTTCTTAAGAAATACATCACCGGGTATGGTGGTGCACACCTACCATCCCAGCACTCAGAAGGCTAAGACAAGAGGACTGCTACAAGTTCAAAATCAGCCTGGGCTACGCAGTGTGTTCAAGGCCAGGGTAGTGAGACTCTGTATCACAAGCCCAAAAAAACTTTTTAAAAAAGAAAAAAGTATACCTAGTACTACCTTCATCACTTAATTCCCACCCTTTTTCACTACTTCCTTCATCCAAAATCATTTTTACAAGTAATTTTTTGTGTGAAATATATTCCCTATAAGAACATTAAAACTATGCTACACCATTAGCTTTTTTGGAAGGGCAAGTTGAGCTAATAGTTCAATCATTTTAAGTGTTCATTATAAGTAACTTTTGGAAATAAAACTTACTGGATTTATCATAACCATCCCATTTTAGAGATGAAAAAGGTGAACGACAGCAAAATTTTTCAGAATTTAAAGGCAGAAGGATTATGAACTGAAAATTGTCAAATGGCACATATTACCTATACTCTGCATTGGAAAACTAATTTTGAAGCTAATTAATTATTATAGCACAATAAACTATTTTTAAGCTGATTAAAATATATTTGAGACATTAGATACTACTAGAAGGGCTAAAAAACTTTTAATGTAATAGTTATTAATTTACTAAAACTTGAGACCAAATTTAGCAGTATAAATAGTGTTTTTGGTGAAAAGATCAATTCTCTACTATAGTTCATTTAAAGGCTATCAGTTTTATGAAAAGCCATCAGGAAAAGTGAGAAATCATGGCTCAGACACTCTCCTTTTAACTGTAAACAGCCATATCAAGCAATTAATAGCAAACATTTTAAATCAAAGAAAAATAGAAAATTATTGGAATATTACATAATTTGGACTAGTTTTTTTTGTTTTGTTTTTTGTCTTTTTTTGAGACAAGGTCTTGCTATGCAGTTCTGGTTGGCCTTCGGGTCACTTTGTAGCCCAGGCTAGTCTCGAACCTACAACGATCCTCCTGCCTCAGCCTCCCAACTGCTGGGATTACAAGAGTGTGCCACCACGCCCAGTCAATTTGGACTAGTTTTATAACTTTGTTAGAAGTTTTAAAAATACATCTGCAGACTATATTCTCAACTTTTATTTACATAATTATTTAGTATGATCATTTATACATTGGTGTAAATTATATACACACATAAAGAAATTAAAGCTTATTTTTACAACTATTTTTTTATTTTAATTTTGATTGATTTTGTAGGCCTCAGATTATTGATATGTTGAAATTTTTTCAGTTTCCTTCATCTCTGAACTCTGGTTTCATAATTTACACAATGTTTTGTCTTATCGTTTGCTTGTTTGTCATTTTCTAAACACAATTGACTTGTCACTGGTTAGTTTTTAATATACTAAAAAAAAAAATAAAAATAAAACCTAAAGTAATTGTCAGACAAATGCACATGGATGTTTGCTATAGTGTTAAATTAAGATAGAATTTAAGTTACTTTAAATATTTATCCATACTAGATTGGTGAAACACACACAATAGATTTATTGTACCCATGCTGCATTTTAAGTGGTAAGGTACAGAATGATTTTCTGTCTTTATTTTTAAAAATATCTTGGCATATATGATTAATTGAACAAGTGTATGATATCATAGGGGAAGGGAAAATGCTCTAGGGGCAATAAATTGTAGGGGAGTGACTAACAGACATATGGGGGAAACTAACGGAACATAAAAGTTGTTTCACTAAATTTCTTTTAGAATCATTTAGTGTTGATTTTTAACCTCCGCTGATCAAGTTTTTTTTTTTTTTCTTTCCTTTTTTTCTCTTTGGTAGAGGAAGCTCTCTTTTCTCATCAAAATTTTAGGTAGAAAGCGAGAGGTCAGAAAGCCCTTCCTGTACCTGCTGTTTTACAAGTGCCCTCAGCTCAAAGTAATTAATGGCCAAAGGACATATTTTGGGGTGTTACATCCCTTCAGTGTGATCCTATCTGTCTAAAATATCTGTGTGTTTTCCTAATGTCCGTGTATATGAATGAAACAATGTAACTGAAAATTTTCATAGTGGTTTTTTTTTTGGTACTTAGGAATTGTTTTGTTTTGTTTTAATTTATGGGTTTCATTTTTTTAATAATGAATTTTATGATTTTGTTTTTCCACAAGTAGGATTATTTATTGATCAGAAAGAAGGAAAAAGCTATTTTCATTTCAAAATATTTGTCATAGGAAAATTGCTCCTTGACTCAAATTCTGTATAAATTCTGCCAACAAGAGTTTCTTCCATTGTCAATTTAAAAGAAATAACTGGGAAGAATTACTAAACAACTTTTGAATCATAAAACAATTGTTCTAGAAGCAACACCAAGAAATTATCCCTACCTTTGAACAAGATAATAATTAAGTTAAATATATATATGTATGTGTGTGTGTGTGTGTGTGTGTATATATATATCCAATGGGAATAAATTTACAGGCAGTATTCAGCATGTAATTAGTCAGCTAGGAATCTTAAATGGGAGCAGGAATGCACGTTGGACAGGGGCCGAAACTGTTATCATATACCAATGAAGACATTTTACCAAATTAACACAACGGAAGTCAAAAATCTCACTGCTCCATGAACAAAGTAGAGAATAAAGTGT
>RJWT010031107.1:0-14464 GCA_004365215.1 Cuniculus paca | reverse complement strand
AGCCTCCTGAGTGCTGGGATTACAGGCGTGAGCCACCACACCCGGCTCCAGCTTTGAACTTGCTGTAACCATAGGCTGTAAACTGATTCTTTTTTATTTTTTTAAGTTATTTTGTACCTGGTAGAATTCTCCGTTATTTAGGATTGGCTCGATTGCATATAACAGAAAACCTAGTCATGAACAAGGTCAGAGATCAGGTGGTTTGTGTAATCAGCTCAGCACATAGAAGCTATTGGAAGAGTATTGGTTTTGGTGCAGGGATAGAACCAGGGACTCATGCATACTAAGCATGCTCTACCACTGAGCTGTACCCCAGCCTCTTTTGTAGGTATTAGAAGCAGAGACATATTCCGCATTGGGAATTGATGTCATACATTATTTTTTTTAAATTTTATTTTAAAGAGAGTAAAACCAAACAAAATAAAACAGAATAAAGCCAATCAAAACAAAACAGTGGTATGCAATATAACAACTGTTATAGTCAGGGGTCGCAGGGAGAAAGATTACAGTCAGGACACAGAATTTATAATATTATTTATGATGGTTACCCAGTGTTAAACACAAGAAAGTGCAGCAAATCTGTCCACAACACCAAAGTCTGTTCTGGGAAGGCCCAAAGGCCAGCAGTGGAAGCTAGGAAGTCTATGCCAGCAGGATGAAGGATCTGTGCTAGTAGGTTGAGAGTTCTGTAGTGGAGCCAAAAAGCGACACTCAAATAAGAACCAGGGCTCCCTGAAAAGTACCACAGCCATCCTCAGCGACGATGAGGTCCCGCGCTCCTCCGACGATGAGAACAGTCAAGTACATGCCAGGAGGCCAGCGTGACAACTTCTCCTGGAGTTTAAACAGCAATCATCTTCCCCTCTGGAGCCAGGAAGTGATGCTCAACTTAAGGACCAGAGCTCCCCAAGTGAACCGCAGCCACTCTCAGCAACGAGGTCCCGAGCTCCTCCGATGATAATGGCCAAAGTCATATTGGGGAGCCAGTCTGACAAGCTCCTCCAGGAGAACCAATGGCTCCAAACAGCAGCACTTAGGAGAACCCACAGCACCACGCTCTTCCTCTCCACGTCTCTTGTTATGCTGGTAACTTTCCTCAGGTGGGCCATCTACACTCAGCAGCATGCTGATTTAATTCAGCTGGTGTTAAGTTGACCACCAGTTTTTAATCCATAACAACAACCATTGTTAAATTTCTATCATCTGAAAGTGAAACAGGACTTCAAAACAGGATGACAGGAAATCAACAATGGCTACCATAATGCCTCTTGTTATCTTCAAAATAGCTGTCTAGACCATCAGACACAATAAAATTAAACAAAATAGAACAGATTAAAGCCAATCAAAACAACATTGAATGAAACAACAAAACAGAACAAAACACAGTGAGAACAATATTGGATCTCAAAAACAAGACGGAAGGAAATCCCCCATAGTTGCTATATTGCATATTGTTATCCTCTAAATAGATGCTCATACTGGCTTTAGGCCTGCAAAGTCAATCAAATAATACAAGCATTAAGTTGTTTTTGTACCTCGGTTGCTATCAATTCAGCCTGTGTTCCTTCAAATCAGCCTGTTGCTGGTGGTGGTGGGGTGTTCTTGTCTCCCAGCCTGCGCACTGGTTGGCTCATGGGAAGGGAGAATTGGCTTCTTGTTTCTCCTCCCATGCCCCGCATGGCTGCTACTGGCTCATGGGAAGGGCGAATGGGTGTCATATATTACTGCAGCAGCTAGAGGGACAGAACGATTGACTTCAAAGTGCCCCACTCAGACTGTGATCTAAATCCAGGAAAGGAAACTCTGCCTTGGACAATGGCCCCACCTCAACTCCCAGTTTCCAGCTAGTGAGGGTATGCAGGTCTATTGTAGTTATCCTGGCCCACTGAGATGGACTATGGTGCTAGGTCAGTCCTGGACCCAGTTTTGATTCTCCTCCATAACCCTTCACCTGCTCATTTCAGGGTCATGGTGATGTCCCCAGCATACTGACTTGAGATGGGAGCATATCTGAAGAAATGCACTGCCCCACCCCATGGCCTATGCTCCTGTGAGCTGTGGCAGGCTGTGTGGCTACTACACAGACTCTGTGACCTGCAGAGCTCACCATGGCTCAGCCAGAAGACCATATTGTTACTTTGCCCTGTGACTTGGGCCACTCTGATCCCTCAGTTTTTCCTCCTGAGAAATGGGAGCATAAGATCCTGCGAAGCTTGGGCCTAGGGCTTTCTCCATTTCCACAGAGATGAAGACCCAGGCGGCCCTCCTCCCCCAGGCAGCCTGGGCCTGGCTCCACTTTTGCCCCTGTCTACAGCTCCTCCTAAAGGTCTCCACCCACACATTCCTGCTGCATGAGCAGCTGCCTCTCCCCCTGGATGCAGGGGGCAAGCCTCCCTAGTTGCTCTGGACAGCCTGGGAGGCTTTGGTAACTCTATACTCCACTTCCCAGGCGTGGAAACTGAGACAAGAAGGGTCAGGCTCTTCTGTCACCCAGATTTCCCAGCAACTCCAGCTGCAGGGTTGGACCAGACCCTGGGAAGGGGCCACTTGGACCTCAGGGACCGGGGGCTGTGATGGGCATTGAGAAACCTCCCCAGGTAGCCCAAGTCAGACACCCCTCCTGCCTTCAGCCCCACTTCCACTTTCCTAGCTTCCTTTAAAGAGATCAACTGGAACTTGCCAAGAACTCAGTGACCCACACACTGTTCCCACACATGCTACGTGCGCTGCATGACTTGTCCTGTCTCCTACGACCTGCCCTCCTACCCAGGGTCTGTGACCCAGGAAAGTCCCTACCCCTGTTTCCTTGGTGGTGCTGAATCTGCCCCTTCCATTGGGAGAACCAGAGGCTGCCCCAGGTCAGCTTCGCAGGATGACAGGGGTGAGGGACTCATGGGGTCCCAAAGAGAAAGTCAGATAAGAACCTTAGGGCATTTGCCCAGCTGAGGAGCCCTTGGTCACAGTGAGCAACAAGGCAGTGAGTAAAGCAGCATCCCGTGGATGGGTCACTGTGAGCCCTATATCTGTTGGGGTGGGTCGGCTGGTCCTTCAGGGTCAGAACCTAATCTAGCTGGGGGCTGTGCAGGGGCCCCCTAAGCTCAGCACCCAGGCGCACAAGGGGCTAACTACGACCTGGTTAATGTGGGCTGGGGGACAGGATCCAGGCCACATGTGTGTCCATATATGTGTGCATGTGTAGGAATGGGTATGCTGGAGAGGTGTGGCAGACGCCCACACCAGCACTGCCTGGTACCTCAACCCAGCTGCCAGGGGTGGGAGCAGGGATAGGACTCAGGCTGGTACTGGGACCTGCCAGGGGAGGGACCAGCAAGTCCCTGCCCAGCCTGGGGTCCCCTTCCTTCCCCCTGCTGCACAAGGGGGAACAGCAGGGACATTCCTCCCCTGCTGTCATTAGGAGTAATTTCCTGACAAACCGCACAGCATCTCTCTGCTGAGGGTAGGAGAGGATGACTGTGTTGAAGTCTTGTCTGTGAGCTACATTCTTCCCACCTATCCTCACCAAGGCCTGACCTCCACAAGGAATGTGGTCTGGCTTCATTTTCTACCATTTGAGGGCCAGACCTCGGATCTGGCAGGGCTGGAGACCTGGGTGGCAGGGGGGAGGCAGGCGGGCTGTAGAGTTGGGCAATGTCCTGCAACCTCCCACCTGTCCAGCTGGAAACCGGCCACTGTTCCACGGGTAGGGCCACTTCACTTCACTTCACTTCAAGAGGCCTGTGTCTGCTCAAGCCCCAGACCCACCCGGGGAATTGTTACCAGGACAGAGCCCTGAATACAGCAGGTACTCAGTAAGTGCACGGATGGTAATGAGCAGGGGGTCTGGATGGAGACTGTTTCTAGAGGACACAGGATAAGGTATGGGACTATCTTGGTGCCTGTCCTGGGCTGCCCCACCAGGATTATGAAACTGGTATTTCCAGAAATTGTGCTGGACAGGACACCTGGGTTGTTGCCCCGGGTGTAAGTACAGGAGATATGCTCCTGTACTCTGAGCTGAGACAGACTTCGCCTGAACCCTACCTGTGCTCTGGACTCCCCCAGCAGTGGGGCTGGACAGCAAGGGAGCTGCAGCCATCCTGGGAGTGGGTTTTGGGGGTCCCTGGGCCATATGGGGTAGAGATCGTGTTCTGCTTCTCTGGGGGAGATGTGGGTGGGACTTCTTGCCTGTCCATGCTTACTTGTCTCCTGTTCTCTGGCTGGAGGCCTGGTTTTCTGCCACCTTGGTGGGAAGCTGAGGGGATGTCACCTGGAGGGCTTGTAGCTCCCAGATACCTGACCACCAGGCTGCCTCAGACAGCTCAGATCAGTGTACAGGTGGCTGAAGCATGTGTGCAAGGGGGTGGGGTGTCCCTTGTTTCTGAGCCATGGAGGGGTACACCTGGGCTGGCTTTGCAGGGGTGGGGCAGAGGCCTCCTGGAGGTTGGTGGTTTGGTCTTGTAGGCCCTACTATGACCCCAAGAGGACAGTACTTCTCCAGGAAGGACCCTCTAACAATGCTGGCCCCAAGTCCCCAAGCTCCATGCTGGGGGTCTCCAGGTTGTTCACTGGCCCACATCTGCACCTGAAAGCGGGGTCAGAGAAGCCATGGGGTTGGTGGAGGGCATTGCTTTTCAGGCCCTACAGGTACAGTGGAAGGGACCAGGCTGAGTGATACAAGCCCGGCCTGCATTGCTCAATCCCTCTGCGCAGGAGAAACCAAGGCCAGTTTGAGTGGGAAACAGCCCTGCCCCTGGCAGTAACCCCTCCCGCCCTGCCCTGCCCTGGGAGGAGAGCTGATGAGGGGTGCTGCTGTCTGCAAGGGTGTCTTCCTGAGGGGTGGAGCCGGGCAGTCTCCAGAGCAGGGCAAACAGCCAGATGCTGCTTCAGGTGCCCACGAAGAAGGTTCGACTAGAGCTCCCTGATCCCAGAGCCCCTCACTGTGTGGGGACAGTGCTGGGTACGAAGGCAGGGAAATCTTGGGGGCATCAAAGTCACTATCCTTCACAGACCATGGCCTGGGCAACAGTTCGACTTCCCCTGAGGTTCTGCAGGATCCTCATCCACAGCAGCCTTCTGCTGCTCCTCAGCTCGGGTGAGTCCAGAGTTGTCCTCTGCATGGTGTAGGACTAGGGGGAATGCAACCCAAGGCAAGTCAGGTCCTGGGGAGAGGCTCCCTGCCCCTGAGGCCTTCGCTTCTGCTGTGAGCAGGAAGCCCAATCCCAGAGGAGGGGGTCAGAACAAAGTGCGGTCCACTCAGACCCCGTTCCCAGTCACGTGGGCCAGGATGCCATGGGGCCCCACACCTTGTGGATATACACGGGGCTGGGCCAGGGAGAGGCCTGCCTTTGCTTCCTCCCTCCTCAGGGTCTGGCACACCCTGGAAATCCTGGTCCTCTCCTCCACTACGTCCTCTACTCTGCAGGGTGGGTGCAGCCTCTGAGGGCCCAGACAGTTCTGACCCAGCAGGTGAGGTCCTCTGGGGAATGGAAGGACCCTCTGGATCTGGTGGAGGTCTCGGCTTTGCCTGGGGTTGGGGGACGTGCACAAATCTACTAGAGTTCAGAGGTGCCCACCTGCAAGGGCATATCTGAGCCTGGGGGGCTGGATCAGGAAGCAGTCAAGCCATGGGCCCAAGACATGGTCCCAGCAGGGAGCAGGGCTCAGGGAACAGCTGGGCCCGAGAAGTTCCTGCCTGGGGAGCTATCATCCAGGCCTTATTCTCCAGGCGGCTATACTCCTCAACCCAGTCTTGGCCAACAAGAGTGACCTTGCCAGGTAAGTGCAGGACCCCATGTCCTTCAAGGGCTCTAGGGGACTTGAGTAATGGCCAAGCCTCAGTGCTCAAGTTCCTGAGCCTATGTCCCCCCATGTCCTCCCTGCCCGGCTGGGATTGGGGTTGGGGAAGGGATTGCCCCTCCAGAGGATGGTGACACTTTGCCCTCCAGGATGTGCATAGGGTCCACTGTGGGGGTGGTGGGGGGGCAGGGAAGCCCTGTGCATACCCCTGGCCCGCCCCTAGCCTTGACCCCAGATTCCTCTGTGACTTCACCTGTACGGAGGTGTCTGGCATGAGTATTGAGCACGCCCAGGAGCTGGCCATGGCCATAAAGCAGAAGAATGTCACACTCCGGGTGGACCAGGTCAGTCCTGAGGTGGAGTGGGGGAGGCTAAGGATTGGTGGCCTCAGGACTACCACACTACTGCCCACTCAGGGTTTCTCCCTGGCTGTGACTCTTCCCAGAGCTCCTCGGCCACCTGACTGACCATGAAGGTCCCTTCCTCATTTGGGTCTAGTTCTCTGGGAGCAAATCTGAGATGACCTAGCCATCCCCTCCTAGAGTATCAGAACCAGCTCTGGTGGCTCTGTCCCTCAAAGATGGCTCACAGTGGGTGTAGAAGGCAAGGTATGGGGTAGGATATAGGGTGAGCTTTAGGGTGGGGAGAAGGCTGCTGGCCAGCACCTGTGTGCTTGGTGCCCCAGCTCTTGGGATGACAGATTTATGTGAACACGACATGGGGCCAGCCTGGGCTGCATGTGGTGGGATCAACCAGGGGCCCCTGGGCCATCTTTAGGGTAGCAGCCCAGAACTTTCTAAGCTGTACTTCTGGTCTCCTGGCAGCTGCACTGTCTGGCACTTCACCTCTCCAAGCATCTTATCCCCAAGAACCTGGACACCTTTCCAGTGGATATGCTGCCCTTCTTCAAGTAGGAACACCCTCCAAGCTTGGGTGCCCCCCCACCCCACATAAGAACTTGGTGGCTCAGTTGGGCCAGTCCTCAGGTAGGGGTGTGTAGTAGTCTGCATGACCAGCCCCAGCACCCACGCTCCCTCTGCAGCCCCGACTTGTTTACTGGGCCCCAGGCCTGTGCCCGGTTCTTCTCTGGCATCGCCAAGGCCAATATGGATGTGCTCCCCAGGGGGGCTCCTGAGCGGCGGCGGCTGCTGCTTGCAGCTCTGGCCTGCCAGGTATTGGATGGAGCCCGGGGAAAAGGCAGTAAGGAAGGGGTGTGGTGGCTCCCCAGAGGCGCTGAGGCCCGTTGCCTGTGCAGGGTGTGCAGGGGTCTCTGGTGAGTGAGGACAACGTACAGGCCCTGGGACGCCTAGCTTGTGACCTGCCTGGGCACTTTGTTGCCAAATCTGCGGCAGTCGTCCTTCCCCGGCTGGCAACCTGCCCAGGGCCCCTGGACCAGGACCAGCAGGAAGCAGCCAGGGCAGCTCTGCAGGGTGGAGGAACACCCTATGGGTGAGGAGGGGCGTCTGGGACTTTGAGGGGTGCTTGGGTTGGTGGTTCATGGGCAGCTGTGTCTGAGGGCATCCTCAACTGTACTGGGCAGCTCAGGGTCTGCTATAACCTGCTGCATCCTATCTGTGCCCACCGGCGTCCCCCTCACAGTGTCTCTCCAGGGGAGGCACCCACCTCTGGCTCTAACCCCTGCCCTCTCTGTCTGGGGCTGGACTTGGGGGGTGGTCCTTGAGCCAAGCCCCTGTATCTGAACAGCCCCCCATCAAGGTGGTCGGTCTCCACACTGGATGCTCTGCAGAGCCTGCTGGCTGTGCTGGACCAGTCCATCATCCGTACCATCCCCAAGGTAAGACCCGGCCCTGGTGTGCCTATGCAGTCACTGGGCCCATGCAGCTCAGCCACCCTGTCCTGTCCTCAGGGAGTCACAAATGCCTGGCTACATCGTGCCTCCCAGGAGCCATCTGGGCAATGGCCTGAGCTGACCACCATCCTTGGGAGGCTCAAGCGGAGCACAGAAGGTGAGCCCCACACACTGCTAGGCCAGGTCAGGGTTGGGCATTGTCGGGGGGTCTCACCTGCCCCAACCCTTTCTGGCTCCTCAGTTGGTTCAATCATAACCTCACAGAGTGGGCAGAATCGCCCCAGTTTGCTAGTGAGTAAACAGAGGCTCAAGGTCTTGTGGCATTTATGGGAGGAAGAAGAGGTTAAAAGGAGCAGCCTGGCCCTTGACACTCACCTGTCCTGCAGAAAAGGTTTGTCCCCAAGGGCGGAGGCCCCAGGTTGTGGACGAAGACCTCTTCTTCTATGACTACTGGGAACTGGAGGCCTGCGTGGATGGTGCCCTGCTGGCCACACAGATGGACCAAGTGAATGCCATTCCCTTTACCTACGAGCAGCTCAACATCTTTAAGCACAAGCTAGATGAGGTAGCTTCTGCTGTGGGCTCCTGCCTGCCTGCCGTGCCCAGGACTCCCCTAGTCACCAGGGAGGGTCTCTGATCCTCACAGTCACTTCCCCCACAGACCTACCCACAAGGCTACCCTGAGTCCCTGATCCTGCGCCTGGGCCACTTCTTCCACCTCATGAGCCCCGAGGACATTCAGAAGTGGAATGTGACTTCCCTGGACACAGTGAAAGCTCTGCTCAAAGTCAGCAAAAGGCCAGATATGGACACTAAGGTGACCCCTCACCTGGGGGGAGTGTCTGTGGCATGAAGGCGTGCAGCTGGAGCTGGCGGGCGTACATTGCTCCCTGCCCCAAGGCAGCTGAATGGCTTCCTTCCACAGGTGGTCACTCTGATTGCCCGCTACCTGCAGGGGAGTGGCCAGCTGGACAAAGACACTCTGGATGCCCTGGCTGGCTTTCATCCCACCTACCTGTGTGCTCTCAGTCCTGAGCAGCTGGAGTCCATGCCTGCCAGCCTCCTGTGGTGAGTCATGGGGCTCCGTCAGGCCGAGCGGGCATATGGCATCCCCTACTCACTGCCTACTGTACTCCACTTCCAGGGCAGCCGTGCCTCAGGACCTGGACTCATGCAGCTCAAAGCAGCTGGGCGTTCTCTATCCCAAGGCCCGCTTGGCATTCCAGAACGTGAGCAGGCCAGAGTACTTCAGGAAGATCAGGCCCTTCCTGGGTGAGCCAGGGTGCACATGGCCAAGTGGAGACAGTAAGGGGTGCCGAGATAGTCCTTATAGGCCAGTGCCACAGGGCACTGTCCCTTGCCCCTTAATACATGTCAGAAGCTGTGAATTCTAACCCCGCTAGGGGACTGACCTCTCCTACTAAGGGGTAAGGCACTGGCCAGGAAAACCAAACTGAGACTTCCTTAGGAGGAAGAGAATTGCTGTAAAGAAGGTAGGCTTCAGCTGGGCCCAGCGGCACATGCCTATAATCCTAGAGCTCTGGAAGGCTGAGGCAAGAGGAGAATTAAAAGTTCAAGCTCAGCCTGGGCAACTTAGTGACTTAGAACTGTCTCCAAATAAAATTAAAGGGTTGGGGATGTAGCTCTGTGGTAGGACACTCTTGGGTTTAATGTGCAATACACACACACACACACACACACACACACACACGCAAACACACACAAAGGTGGGCTTCTCATAGCTGTGATCATAGGATAGGGCTAGCGTATGTTGTGAGGTCTGGAGCTTGGGGTCCTTTCCCCTGGGCAGGTGGGGCCTCCACAGAGGATCTGCAGGCCCTCAGCCACCAGAATGTAAGCATGGACATGCCCACATTTAAGAAGCTGCCAGTCAAGGCTGTGGAGGTAAGAGAGGTGCAGCCTCAGGAGGCAGGGTCTTGCGGTGGGTGAGGCCTTGGGTGGGGCCCTTTGAACCAGGTCCAGCTGGCGAAGCACCAAGTCTGAAGGGACCCAGGCAGGCATCCGTGTGCGCAGGAGGCATGGGTGCTCTGTGCATGGTGGAGCCCCAGCGTCCTGGGTAGCCTGGAGCCCCTGATGACTACCTGGCACCCTGGCAGCGGCTGACTGTGGCTGAGGTGCAAAACCTTCTGGGACCACACATGGCAGGCCTGAAGGCAGAGGAGAGGAATAGTCCTGTGAAGGAATGGATCTTCCAGCAGCGACAGGAAGACCTGGACATGCTGGGGCTGGGACTTAGTGGTGGTATCCCCAATGGCTACATGGTCTTGGACCTCAACTCTCGAGGTGGGCTGGGGTAGCCTGGGGGCAGAGCTGGTGCACATGGAGGCAGGAGGGTCTGAGTTATCCCTCTCTGTGCAGAGGCCTTCTCTGGAGGAACCCCCTTCCTTGCATCTGGACTTGTGCTGGCACTGATTCCGGCTCTGCTTGTGGCTGGGACTCTGAGCTGAGGCCACTGCTCCCAGTGTCCCTGGCCTCTGCCCACTGTGGAGCTCCATGTGGGAGCAGGCCCAGGTGATCACCGTCTGGCCCAGGCGCATTCGAGTTCAATAAACAGTGGCCCATCCCTCTGCAGACAAGTCCTGTGAGTCCCCAGGACCAGGTGGGGATGACTCTGGAGCTTCCTGTAACCTGTGAATGAGACTCCCTGAGTTCCCCTCTCCCACTGTTTGGAAGATGGGCATGAGGGTGGGGCGTCAGGCCAGTGAGGGCTATCTGAGGCCTTCCTGATGGGCTTGCTATTGTCCCCAAGGTGGTAGCAGTCCTGTTCCCAAGCCCGCAGCTAAAGAGTGTCTGGAGGAGGGCCTCTGTGCTCCTACTAGGCCCCAGGAAAGACATGGGCAGCAGATAGCTTTATACTTTATTCAGATTACCCTCGAGGGCAGTGAGATCAAAGGTCTCCCTGGATCCAGTTATCCTGTAGAGGGCCTGGCCTTGTCCCCACTGCCAGCCTAGGCCTGTGGCTAGATGGGTCCCATCTCCTCATAGATGTTGGTACTGGGAGCTGAGGTACGTGGGACCAGACCTGTATACCTCCTAGGACGGGGACACCGCAGGTCTCCTGGACAAAGGACTGCACCTTGTCTGGGCAGGCAACAGCTCCTTCTAGCAGCTCTGTTTATCTTGTATACGATGTCCAAGGGCCTGGTCACATGGGTCAGCACCGTCCACAGTGGCCAGGGTCCTGGTGCTGCACGATCGTGCTACATTGGGCCTGGAAGTGCCCTAGCAATAGCAGCCACAGAAGGCTGGAAGGCAGGGCCGCTGAGAGGAACAGGTATACCAGGTTGACCGGTGGGCTGCCTAAAGGAGATAAGAGGGGCCCCTCAGTCCTGCTCAAGTCTCTCCTCTGGGCTGGGGAGGACTAACATGGACCCCTACTTATGGAAGCTCTTCCACGCCCAAGAGGGATTGTGGAATTTCTCCCAGTCCCACTTTCTGCTGCTTGGCAGGGTGACGGAGGCGCCTGTGTACCTAAATGGTTCAGCAGGCAATGAAGGGTGACACCAATGTCACCCAGAGGTCACCCGGGAGAGGAGGTCTAAGATGAGAAATAGCCAGAGGCCTGCAGTGGGCAGCGAGGGGTGTGGGCTGTACCTGAGGTGGGTGCTGCATTAATGTTTCCTGGCTGTCTGGAGGGAGTGACCAGGTGGGACACTGGGCAGGTAGTGCTGGGGAGTCTTCTGGTTGTATGGGCAGGGATGGCACTGGCGAGGTTGGTATCCAGGCCCAGCTCACTCAGAGCTGACCTGTTGAGGCTGCGTAGCCAGGAGCTGACGGTTGGATGGCTGCGGGCCTTCTGCAGGTCCCCCACGTTCTGGCCCAGTAGTGTGGTCACACTGCCAATGCTCAGACACTGTGAGGGAAGCCAGGGGGCTGTGTGGGGGGTCCAAGGGAGAATCCTTTGAGATCAGTGTATCTCTCAGGACCAGGCACTGATGTGGACTGGGGGTGGGGTGGGAGCAGGGCCAGCCTAGAGAGTGACAGGGGCCCACACTGGTTGCACTACTGTGACTGTGGGGCATGCAGGCCTGGGGCCCAGGGACCTGCCCTGCCTCCCACTGCTTGCCAGATGCTCAGGCCCCACCTGCAGCACATGGGGATTGAGGTTGGTAAAGGTGTCAATGTCCATGGAGATGTTGGCCTGGGCCAGGTGTTGTAACTCCTCCACAGGGGCGCCACCTGGGGGGGCAGTGGTGAGGGATGAGGGGTGGGAGCTCCTGGGGAGGGATGCTGCATGCAGGGCAGGGTCTTACCAAGGTATGGGCGCATGAGGCGGTAGTAGTCAACTGTGGTGCTGGTGTTGCTGAAGGCCTCACGGGCCTTGGCAAAAAGCACATTCTTCCGGCTCTGAGGGCAAGCGGAGAGGTCCGGGGCCCCAGCGAGCCTGGGGGGTATGGGGTGCTGATGAGCAGGCTGGAGCCCTATGACCTCCACATTTCTGGGGGTGGGCTACTTTTCCCAAACCATGGCTTTCCTCTTGCCCTCTATCCTGCGTTGAACAGTGTCCTCCAAAATTTGTGTTAACTTAAAATCTTTGCCCACCTGGAATCTCAGAATGTTACCTTATTTGGAAACAGAGTATTTGTGGATAAAATCAGATTAAAAGATGAAGTCAGTTTGGGTTAAACTGGCCCTAAATCTAGTGCCTGGCTTCCTCATGAGAACAGAAGAGTTTTGACTGAGACAGGGAGAAGCTACCAAAAATGAGGCAGGGCCTGCTGGGATACACGTACAGGCCAGGGAACACCAAGGCCTGTGGGCTGCACTGAGCTGAGGGCAGGAAGGACCCTTCCTGCAGGTCTGGTGCTGCTGTCTCTTTGGCTTTGCATTTTTGGTCTCCAGTTCTAAAGAATAAATTTCTCATTTTAAGATACTCAGTCTATAGTACTTTGTTACGGTGGCCCTTAGAGACCATACACCTCCTATGGCCTGACCCAGACTGGATTTCCCACTTGAACCTCATTTTCCCCTTGTGACCTTTGGCTGGTAGATGGCTGGCTGGACAGCTCACCGGAACTCTGAGGGCTGGATGGTGTGGATCTGCCTGGGGCTCATCCAGCAGAGGCGGGAACCCCCAATGGCTATCAGTAGGGCGCCGGTGACCACGCCATTGTGGTCCAGGAACCTCTGGAGGACTGCCTGAGGGTGGGATCAGAGTCAGCAGGCTGGGATCAATGGGGCCAAGGTCAGGGGGCTGAGGACAGGGGGGCTAGGGTCATTGGGGTTGGCATCTATAGGGTCAGTGGTCTGTGAGCCAGGCTAACAGGTGGGTACTTGTCCTCACCTCTGTCTGGTTCTCCAGGGCCACGTCTGAGGCCAGCAGGGTCACCACAGTGTCCCCGGACGTGATGTTCCACTGGCCTATCTCGGCGTAGGAGTAGAGGTAGACCAGTGAGGTGATGAGGTGCAGTTGATCCTCAGGCACACCCTGCGGGTAGATCTGGGGCAGGTGGTGGCATCAGTGGCCATGCCCATGCCCCTTCAGATCTGCCTGCCCTGCCCACCACACACCTGAGTGAGCTTGGCCTTGACAATACGCTGGCACTCAGCAGGCAGTGGGTGCTGCAGTAGGGGGTCCAGGTTGGTTCTGAGCACGAAGTTGCCTAGGCAGGACTCTAGCTGGGCACAGTCATAGCGTACCAGGAAGAGGTCGTCCTGTAGTGTCGCCGCTGTGATGTTGCCACGAATGCAGGATCTCCCTGCAAAGCACACTGATGACCCAGAGGTCTGCTGAAGCCCCAGTTGACTTCTGCTGCCTTTGTTGGGGGTCCATTTTTTTTTTTTAATTTCGTGGTACTCAGTATTGACCTTGGGACCTTTACACTGAGTTACATATCCTGCCCTTTTTACTTTTTATTTTGAGACAGGATCTTGCTAAGCTGCTAAATTACCCAGGCTGGGAATGAATTTGTGACCTTTCTGCCTCAGCCACCCAGAGGGCTGAGATTATAGGTTTATGCCACTGCACTTAGCTTTGAGGTCCCATCTTTGATCCTGATCTCCACGTCTAACCTTAATCAGACTTTGACTTGCTCCCCAAACTTGACCTCTAACCAAAAGCTTGGCCCCAACCAGGCTGGGATGGGGAGTCCAGACTGGGGGAGACATAGCATCCCAGCCCACCATGGCCACACTGACCTGTGCTCCGCTTGGGCCTTGAGGACACTGAGCTGGCCTTGGATTCCAAGAAGCTGATGACGAAGCGCCGGGCACCAGACTGGCTGAGGTGCCCCACCCGGCAGGCAGCCACCATACTGCGAAAGAAGTCCAGGCCCACAGCCTGGGAGGAAAGAAAGGCCTGGTGGCTTCAAATCATGAAGCACCTTGGTTCCTCATCCCACCCTACAGGTTCCCATATTCAGGGCTCAGAGTAGCCTCAGACATGATAGGCTGGTCAAGGAGACAGCTGGATGCATCCCAATCCACATGCCCCCACCCCACCCCATTGTACCTCCTGCACCTGTTCCCACAGGTGGGAGCTGATGTAGGTTGCCAGGGGCCCCAGGGCCTGCAGCCCCTCCAGGTTCCAGGAGTCAGGAGTCCTAGTGTACAGGAAGAAAACCATGTCAGGGTCTGGGGTAGCACCTGGCCCTATACCACCTGCTTGCTCCTCCCTGAGCAGGGCAGGAGAAACACCCCATGGGTTCTCAGATGCACTCAGCCCCCTGGCAGTGTCCACATAGTTCATGGGCTCTTCCCTGCTGAGGACATGCAGCCCTGTGCCTACAGTCTGCAGGGTCAGAGTGAGGCTGAGGGCTGGGGTCAGAAGTCGCAGGGCTATGGACACCAGTGATCTCATGAGCCCAAACTCAGGCTGCCACCCATCTCATCTCAAGG
>RJWT010031106.1:0-14467 GCA_004365215.1 Cuniculus paca | reverse complement strand
AGTGCTGGGATTACAGGCGTGAGCCACCACGCCCAGCTAAGACATGCTTATTCTTAACATTTTGCAACTTGAACATTATAACACAGTTTAACAATCCTTAAGAACCAGGATTAAGTCTATTGACATTATATTACATTAGAAGCATAACATTTTGTCCTCGGTCCCCCAAAGATTTATGCACTTCCTTTATGCAAAAGGTATTTAGTCTGTCTGCAAGAGTTGCCAAAGTCCTAACAGTTTCAGCATTGCTGAAAAGTCCAAGTCCCAAGTCTCCATCCAGATGTAAGGCAAACCTTAGTTTCAAGCCACTGTATAAATGAAAACAAAGTTAAATACTTCCAACATGCAATGGCACAAGACAAACATTCCCATTTCAAAAGGAACAAACAGGAGAATACAAAGGATTGAGACCAAAGCAAATTCAAAATCCAGCAGGGCAAACATTAAGTCTCGTAGTTGCAGGTCCAGCATCTGAAGCAATCTGTGGCAATCTGTGAGCCCCAAAGGGCTTGTGGGACTCCACCCCTATGGCACTTTTTGTGGTTATAGCTCCCACGGCTTCTCTCTTTGGCCCACTTTGCTCTCTCCTTTTAGCTTTCCTTAGATGATCCACATTTCCTGGTTTTTCCAAACTTCTGGGATCTCCACTGCACCTTTGGCTTCACACTCACAGCTTCACACACTGCCCTCTCAGGGGCACACTGCCTGGCCTCCCAGGACCTCTGAAATCAGAATGAAAGCCTTTTTAACCTCAGAACTGTTGCATTCTGCATGCACCTAAACCCAGTACACATGAATGATGCCAAGGTCTGCTGCCAGTTGGAGCTAGGCTCTCCGCTCTCTTGGCCGAAGAGGTTGAGTGCCTGGATCACTGAGAACTCTGAACCCAATTCTGAGGAATAAATGTTCTATGCTGCAGCCATTCTGGAACATGGTGCTCTGCAGTTTTTACTTCAAAGCAAAGTCTTTCACTTTTGCAGTTGTAAAGCTACAAAGGTTTGAGACTTGCTTTTCATGATACCTTCAGACCACCTTTTCTTTTTTTTCTTTTAAACAGAATAAAACAGAAAAAAACAGAACAAAGCAGATCTGAACAGAACAATGCAAGCAATATAGGACTTCAAAACAAGACAACTGGAATTTTTTTCTTTTTTCTTTTTTTTTTTTTTTGTACCAGGGATTGAACTCACGACCTTGCACTTGCCAGGCAGGCACTTATGTCACTGAGTTAAATCTCCAGCCTTACAGCTGGAAACCTTGTAAACTCTTTAGGAGTAGTTCTAGGCATGTATAAGCCTATACATGTACATCTATCCTTTCTGTGTTAGACAGAATAACAAAAAAAAAAGAAAAGAAAAACAAGAAACATAAAAGACAAATAAATAATAATAACAGAGAGCACAAAACAATAACAATATAGACTTTCAAAACAAGGTGGTAGGAACATACCAAAGGTTGTTATTTTGTATAGTTATCTTCAAAAGAGTTACTCAGATTATAAGATACAAACATGCAAAATTGATCTAATCCTATGAATGTTAACTGCTTTGTTCCACAAACTAATAGAATTAGTAGTACAATCATCTTAGCTATCTTAAGTGTAAATATATACACATTTATATCTTTTTTCTTTTCCCTTCCTTCTTTCCTCCTTTTCCCTGGGTTGCTTTTTCCTTTTGAGCAATTTCTTACCCTTTCACAATATTTATTGGGGATTTTGTATCTTACTTACTCTTTCAGTTTCTTACACTAGGGAGAAAATATGGAGTTTACACATGTGGGTTTGATTTATTTCACTTATGAGTATGGTCTCAAGTCACATCCATTTACCTATAAAGCCTCTATGTGATCCTTCTTTGTAGCTGAGTAGTACTCTATTGTGTAAAAATTCCACATCTTTTTTATCCATTCCTCAGTTGCTGGGCATTTGGGTTATTTACAAGATTTAGCTATTACAAACTGTGCTGCTATAAACATGGGTACACATATATCACTCTGGTGTGATGCTTTCAGTTCTTCTGGGAATATGCTTAGAAGTGGAATAGCTGGGTCAAACGGGACTTCCAATCCCAGCTTTTTGAGAAACCTCCAGACTGATTTCCGCAGTGGTTGCACCAGTCTACACTCCCACCAACAGTGGAGAAGGGTTCCTTTTTCCCCACAGCCTCTCCAGCATTTGTTATTGGTTGTTTTCTTGATCTTGACCATTCTTTCTGGAGTGAGATGGAATCTCAGTGTTGTTTTAATTTGCATTTCTCTAATGACCAATGATGCTGAACTTTTTTTTCATGTATTTATTTGCCATTTCTTCAGATGAGAATTGTGTTTTCATCTCAGATCCCCATTTTTGGATTGCCTCTTTGAATTTCAGGGGCCTGAATTTTTTTAGTTCTTTATATATTCTAGATAGAAGTCCTTTGTCTGAGGGACAGTTGACTGAGATTTTTTTCCCAATTCATAGGTTTTCTTTTCACTCTGTTGGAGATTTCTTTTGACATGCAAAAACTTTTTAATAAGACAAGATCCTAGTTGTTGATTCTGGGAAGTATTTCCTGTGCAGTTTGATTTTTGTTCATGAACTCTCTGCCTACCCCTATGTCTTCAAGATTTCTACCTACTTTATTTACTAGCAGATTTAGTGTTTCTGTTTTAATATTTAGATCTTTGATCCATTTTGACTTTAGTTTAGTGCATGGTGATAGGTGTGGGTCTAGTTTTAGTTTTTGGCATGTGGAAAGCCAGTTTTTCTAGCACCACTTATTGAAGAGGCTATCTTTCTTCCAGTGAACATGTTTGGCCCCTTTGTCAAAGATAAGGTGGCTGAGTGTGTTTGTAGTTGTGGTTGTATTTTCTAATCTATTTTGTTGATCTTTAGTCTGTTTTGAGTCCAATACTATTCTGATTTTTATCACAGTAGCTTTATAGTATAATTTCAAGTCACGGATTGTGATGCTTCCTGCCTTGCCTTGTTGCCCAGGATTGCCTTTGCTACTCTAGGTCTCTTCTGGTTCCAGATGAATTTTAGGAATGATTTCTGTAGCTCTGTGAGGTATGCTAATGGTATTTTGATTGGGATTGCATTAAATCTGTATAACAGTTTTGGGAGAATGGCCATTTTCACAATGTTTTCTCTTCCTATCCATGAGCAAGGAATGTCTTTCCATTTTCTGAGATCCTCTTTGATTTCTTTTTTTAGAGTGTTGTAATTTTCACTGAATAAATCTTTTACTTCCTTCGTTAGATTGATTCCTAAGTACTTCATCTTTTGTGAAGGGTGTGGTTTCTCTTATCAGGCCATCTTTTCTATTCTGTTCTTTCTTCAGCAATGGTGATCTCAGCTATATCTTTCCAGTCCACAACTTTGCAGGAGCTTCCTTTCTGACCAAACTCACAATGCTTTAAGTCATCCTGCTGGGGTCTTTGCTCTTGATTCCCAACATAAATCTGGCTAAAAACCCCTAACAATAGCCACGCCACAGCCGCAACATTTGACTGCCTTTAAATTTCTTCTGCCAAATTAATTAGTTCACTGCCCTTAATCAAGGTCTCAGACAAAGTCTCTGGACATGAACAAATGCAGACAAACTTTCAGTCAACCCATAACACATATCATCTGGAGTCCAACGACCAATGTGTTCCTTCTTCCAAGCAGAAACCTCTCAAACTGTCTTTAGTGGTTTTCTGGTCTTCTGAGCTCTGACTAGAATCTCCCATACAGAAAAGCCTAAGGCATTCTAGCACCACTCTTTCAGGTGACATCTCTGAACCTTTCCCAACTCTTCCTAGAAGCCATTCCCAAAGGCTTTTGAATCACATAGTCAGGTCTAGTCACAGCAACAACCCCACTAGTCTGGTTCCAAATTCTGTCTTGTTTACTCTTCTCTCATTGCTGGGACAAAATACCTATTGCCCAAAATGAGGGAAGGAAAGGTTTATTTAGCTCACTGTTGGTGGAGGTTTCAGTGCACAATCAGTTGTCTCCAAAGCAGGGTGGCGTGGCACCAGGGCAGCACTTCAAGGCAGCAGCCAGAAAAAGCAACCAGCACAAAAGGTAGGGGCAAGCTTCTTCTCCTCCATAATATTGTATGCAGGTTACCCCCTGCCCCCTAAGGCAGATGTAGCACTCACAATATCTCTGTGCCCTCCTCTTGCACAGGCTCAGGATATTCACAAAGTAAGGACCCTAGCTGCCAGCTCCCTGCTGAGTCTCTCAGTTGAACTTCTAAATTCAAGTTGACCCAATATATCCACCATAACAAGTAGGCCGACTTTAATTTCTTTAGGTATACACCAAGGAGTAGTATAGGTAGGCCATATGAGAGTTTTAGTTTTAGTTTCTTTGAGGAAATTTCATACCGATTTCCACAGGGGATGTAGTAATTTAGTACTAATTTACATTCCCACCAACAATGCAGGTTTCCCTCCACATCTTTGCCAGCTTTTATTAGTTTATTTATTTATCATTTTTGTATTCTTGATGATAGTCATTCTGACTGGAGTGAGATAGAGTTTCAACGTTATTTTGATTTATATTTCTCTAATGGCTAAAGATGTTGAACATTTTTCATATATTTATGGGCACGTCTGAGAAGTCTCTGTTAAGTTTATTTTCTCATTTATTAATTGGGCTCTTTTTGGGAGGCTATCAGTTCACTCTGTTAGCTGTATCCTTTACAGTGCAGAAACTTTTTAATTTGATACAGTCCTATTCTTGATACTTGCCATGATTTCCTATGTTACTGGAGTTCTATTCAGGAAGCCTATGAAGACGGCTTCAAGTGTTTTCCCTGTTTTCATACAGCAGTTTCAAAGTTTAAGGTCTTATACCTACGTCTTTGATCTATTTTGAATTGGTTTTTGTATAGGGCGAGAGACAGGTTCTAGTGTCAACCTTCTACATATGAGTATCCTGTTTCTCCAGCACCAAACAGGCTGTTTTTTCTCCAGTGTATGTTTTTGGCTCTTTTGCTAAGAATCAGATGGCAGTCACTGAGTGATTTTGTTTTTCTGTCTTCTGGTCAGTTTATATATCTACTTTTCTGTCAGCAGTATGATGTTTTTGTTACTGTGCTCTGTAGTATAGTTTAAAGACAGGTATTGTGACATCTCCAGTCATACTCTATTTGGCTAGAACCATTCTGGCTATTCTGGATCTCTGGTGTTTCCATATAAATTTTAGTATTCTTTTTTCTTAGTTCTATGTAGACTATCATTGAAATTTTGATGGAGATTGTATTGAATCTATAAATCGTTTTTGGTAATATGGTCATTTTAGCAATATTGATTCCATTGATATATGAACATGGGAGGTCTTTCCATCTTTTAGTGTCTTTCTTCAGTGGTCTATAATTTTCACTGTAGAGGTCTTTTACCTCCTAAATTAGGTCTTTTATTTTATTTAAATTTTTTTGAAATTTTTTGCAGTTATTATGAATGGAATTGTTTTCCTGATTCTTTCTTCTCTAGTTTGTACTGGTGTATAGAAAATCTATTGATTTGTCATTATTGATTTCATATCCTGTCTTTAATTTGTCTTAGTTGTTCTTTTAAAGTAGGTGTGTTGATGTTACTTATTTCACTTCACATGTTTCAGCTTCATCCATGCTGTAGCACATATAAGAATTACATTCCTATTTAAGGCTGAATAACATGCCATTGTACACATATGCCACATTTTGCTTATCTTTCTATTCATTAGTGGACATTTGAGTTGATTCTACCTTTTGGATATTTTGAATAACGCTGTTATCAACACTGATACACAAATATCTCTTTAAGTCCTTTTTTCTATTCTCTGGTATATATACCCAGAAGAGAAATTGCTGAATTGTTTGGTAATTCCTTGTATATTTTTTGGGAACTGCCACTGTATTTTCCATAGTAGCTTCACAATTTTGCATTATTAATATGAGTAATTCTTATCATTTAATCTCCACTGATTTTGTTTTGTTTTCCTTTTCCTTTTTCCATTAAGTGCATTTATTGAGTTTTTGGTCTCCACTGTTTCAGTTTTAAAAGTTCTAAATTCCCATTGTAGTCTGACACATCTATCATTCTTATCTGGGTAACATTTTGAATTTATTGGCCAAGGTGTGTTTTTATTTGTTTCAAGTGTGTTCATAATTGCTTATCGAAACATTTTATGATGGCTGACTTAGTACTTTCGTCACATAAGCCTAAATTCGGTCTTCTCATTGTTGGCATCTATTGGTTTGCTTTTCTATCCAGTTTGAGATTTTCTTGGCTTTTAATGAAATCATTTTTTTATTATAACATAGACATTTGGGTATTTTGTTGCTGAGTTCTGGACCGTATTGATACCCACTTTGCCTGGATTCCAATGAGACAGCTCTGTCTGAAGGGTAGAGGAAGAATCTTCCTTGCTGCGCTAAGAGGGTGAAAATAACAGTGTATGTTAAGAGTGGACCCACACTGAATTTTGAGGGTAGGGGTCGTCCCTTGTTATGATAGGGGGAAGAGAATGTCAGTGCCCACTAGGTCTCTACCAGCACCATCTACAAGAGAGGGGAAGCAACTCTCTTGAGGACTCTCTACATTGCCTCCAACAACACCACAAAGTGAGCAACCTCATTACCACTTGGCTCTGGTGAAATCCTGAGTCTTACTAGGCCTCTGACATGAATCCACTGGGGAGGGGCTTGGGTGTCTCATCATCGTCTGCTACGGATGGAAATCCAGGTTTCCCACATGGTCTCCACAGTGTTGAGAGAATAGGCTTTTGGTGCAACTTTTCATTTGTTTGTCTGCCTGTTGCTATTTCCAAGACACTGGATTTCAGCTTCAAAATCTGGGATCAGTGTTTCAACTAGAAACTCTAGGAAATCACTGCTCTGTTGCTCCTTGGGCTCTCTCGTCTGTCTTTCATCTGTCTCTCAGACTTTTCTTTTGCATATAATTTCCAGTTTAGTTGTACTTATTGAGAGGAATTGGGGAAAATTCATTCACTTCATCTTTCCAGAAGCAGAAATATGGATTCTAAGTACATTTTCAAGATGGAACCTACAGGATTTTCTAATGGAACAGAGTATTCACAGCACTCCAGGACGCTGAGGCTGGAGGAATGGAAGAGACTGGAGTAAAAACATTTCTTTTTAGGGGTGTGGTAGGTATCTGCAGCTCAGTTTTGGAAAGGCTAAGTTGGAGGTGCCTACTAGGTATTTACATGGAGATTCTGAACGGTCAAATGGAAGTGCCCTTGTGTTTCATGGAGCGGTACGTAGAGTCTACATTTGAGAATCAGCACATGTATGATATCTAGGGCACTAAGGACTTGTTTTTTTAAAATTATAGATCGTAAGTCAGCAGGATTTGTAGAGAATGTTCTGAATCATCCTTCAGCGCCAAATAAAATTACTTCTTTTGTGTTTTACTCGTGTAAATCGCTACATGAAATTACAGCAGCAAAAGACTTAGTTTTAGTAACCGATCATAGCTCCCATGATTTAACTCATTTCTATATAAACAGAGCCGTAAGAGATACTTATCTAAAATTGCATAAGACAAGCTACGTAATACACGGTTGGCCTTGATTAACAGAATGTTGAAGAAACCTCATTTCAATTGTGGAGAGTAACCACATTTTGAGAGCATCTACTCGTTTCATTAAGCATTCATTCAAGGGCAAGGTAAGCAACAGTACGCATGAGCAAAGTCTCCTGCCCAGAAAAGGGCGGGACAGGAAAAAGGGAGGCGTGTCCCCACCCGGACGGCTCTTCCTGGCTCCGCCCCGTCAACTGCTAATGACGTCACGTAGCGCGCATACTTCCGCTTCCGGTAACTCACGTTTTTCTTTCTTCCTGTTCGGCTGGAAAGATGGCGTCCCGCAAGGAAGGTTCAGGCTCTACCGCAGCGTCTTCCAGCTCTACCTCCGGCGCGGTGGGGAAAGGCAAAGGCAAAGGCGGCTCTGGAGATTCAGCCGTGAAGCAAGTGCAGATAGATGGCTTGGTGAGTGGGATTTCGTCTCCGCAGGCCCACGTGGGGAGCGCAGTTGCCGGCCCGGTCCCGCCAGACGCTCTTCCCCGCTGAGTTTGCTCTGCGTGGAGGAGGCTGCTCCTAGATTTTTGCTTAGTGCCCTTCGCTTTCGTCTTCACTGTTTGCTGGAGAAACATTGCACTTTCTCTGTTTTCTGACTGAGGCGTTGGGACCCGAGAAGGGGAACCGAGGCGGAGAGTGTGGCAGGGGCTTGGGGTCTTGCTTTGCGATGTGTAAGAGGAGGTTTGAGGAAGGAGCAGGCAGTTCTCGGTGGTATCGAGGAGATTTAAGATTCCATTTGAAGCTCTGGGGCGGGAGAGTAAGGGCCATGCCAGTGCTTTCCTGCTGGGCTTTTGACAGCGGGAGCTTCTCGAGAGATTTACTTTGCAGCCATTCTTTTGAACCTGGCTTTCAGTGCTTTACCTGAAACCGCCTGAGTGTTGCTGAACCACGTGGAAGAGTGCATTAGGAAATAGCCAGGCACCCAGTGGCTAAGGTGAACGAGCCCGGACGTCTGGAAATCCTGGGAATGAAGGGGTCTGAGCAGGGAAGACGCAGCTCCGAAGAGATGGTCTGTTGTGTTTCTAATCAAGATGCGTGGGCAGGACTTACGTTTCCGTCCTCTACTTACATTTTTTTTTTTTGCTTACTGTTAATACAGACCGTAGACATTTGTAATAAAACTTTTTTAAAGTTCATGTGAAAATTATTGTAGGGAATTATGTTTAGGTGGAAACTATGGGTGATTTCAATCCAACGCACACATAAGTTGAATAAAAAAAAAAACTTGATTTTTAAGGGCTCAGTCTTTTCAGCTTTGCCACTTACTAGCTCTGTGACCTTAGCCTTTCTAAGCTGTATTTTTCACATTCGTCAACGGGGAGAAGTGTTTATGTCATAGCTTTTGTTTGGAGTAAAGAAAATGATTTACTTGTTGACCTGTAGTAATCATTACTATTTGGTTATTATTGAGTTTAATGTCCACAGGTCTACAATGGCAGTTTGAAAAATGCAGGCAGGAGGCTAACTTTGGTATGCTTTGGTCTATCCATTGGAAGTGTTACTTGTGTACTGCTACTTTTGGCTTTTATTGACTCATTGGAGACAGATGTATTCAAAAATAAATGACATATCTTTTGAGATTAAAACTTAGTCGATGGGTGGTTTTGAATTATTCTTAATGTAAGTACTCTGTATGCATATGAGAAATGTTTTAAGTCATTCCATAGGAATTCTTACTGAATTGCTTTTGTCACACAGCTACTCTTTGAATTAGAGTTGAAGAAAGCGGCGTCCATTTGATGGGCGTAATTTATTCAGTGAATGTTTAATGACTCTTCTGAGAGTGGACCACTGTCTAAAGTAGGGTAGTGATTAAAGTTCACTAGTAACAGAGTCATGGATGCTTTAAGAGACATTGTTGTGTAAAGAGATTGTGTTAGGTGGAAAGGCTGGATTCCTTTATGTTTCACAGGCAGGAAGTGGGTTTGGGCTGGTCCGTAGACTTAATGTTTTTCTCTCTCTCGTGGCTTCATGAATTACTCTTTTTTACATCAGCTCTCATAATCAACTAATCCTTTCCACAGGAGATGGATTTATAAATTTAAGTCAGTGCTCCTGTGTACCACCTTAAAAGGATTTTTTTCTTATTGCTAGCTTACCTAGGAAGTCAGAAGCTTACTAGTGACCCCAGTCAATCCTTAAAAGGGCAAGTAAAAAGGCCAGGGTTATTGTAGATTTATGAAGAGCTCAGTGAATTATCTCTTCACAGTAGTGGGTTCCTCTGCTTTTGTTCCCCACTAGTCAGGTAAGTATTAATAAGATCAGTTTTTAATGATTTCTCTTGTCCTCTCTGCAGGTAACTGTCTGACATTGAGATAATTGTAGGCAGCTAGGTTACAATGTAAATTGCAAATATTTTTAAATTCTTGATTTCTCATATTTTAGTCATGAATATTTCCTAGTTACTGTATTTCACATAAAAACATTGAAATTTTTTTACTTCTATTATCTTATATACTGTGCTAGTTGCAGGTAGTGCCATCTTACTGATTTTTCTTTACATGAGATAATCGAGTTGTTTATTTTTTATTTTATTTTGTTTTATTTTATTTATTTTTTCCAGGGCTGGGGATCAAACTCATGACCTCATGCTTGCCAGACAGGCACTTTCCCCACTGAGCTAAATCCCCACCCCTTGTCTTTTTGAGACAGGGTCTTGATATGTAGTTCAGGCTGGCCTGGAACTCCCTTTGTAGCCCAGGCTGGTCTGGAACTCGTAATGATCCTCCTGTCTCAGTCTCCTGTGCTGGGATTACAGGCGTGCACCACCAGGCCCAGCTAAGAATTGTTTATTCTTTTATAATGTCTCCATGTGGATGTCCTGTGGTGGTACAACACTGGATGTGTCCATACACAGTTTTTAAAAACTCCTTAAACTGTACTGTTTTGTTTACTTTTTTTCCTTCTTGATTAACAGTGTACTCACGGGTGCAGTATTGTGTATTGGCTAGGAGAATGATGAAGACCTGGATTCAGCATCTTTTGGGGGAAGGGGAGCTACAGGGTGTTGAACCGAGGTTCTCCTGTGAACCATTGGGCTCACTTACTGGTCCTGGATTCAGATTCTTACTGGAACAGTTTTCACAATCTTGGACAAGTTACTTAAACTTCGCAGTCCTCAAGTTTATCCTTTGTGGTGATGAAGTAGTTCTCTCATAAGGGTTATGAGAATGAAATTGGGAGATTATAATATAAAATGCTTAATACAATATATGTTCGAGAAAACATTACTCTCAGTGCCTTTGTTATCCCTATTAATTTTACTGTTTCTTAAATACTGTATTCTGAACGATACTTTTGTCAGTGTAGATTGTAATTATAGAGAAAGTACCAAATTGATAATCAGGAAACGTATATTCTAGTCTATATCCATTAGTAACTAACATTTCCTATAGTTGTTTAACCCCAAAGTTTAATTTTCTCATCCACAAAATGATTAATACTATCCTTTTCAATTTCAATAGTTTATGATTCTTCATTTTTCCATAATTGAATCCTGAGAATTCTTACCGGTCAGTACTTGATCCAGTCAGCCATCATTCTCCCTCACTTTCTTTGTGTCTTTTATGTTGGCCTCTTTTTCTCCATCAGTGAATACTGGAGAGCCTCAGGATTTGGATTTTGAATTTTCTTCTAGGCTTTGCTTTCCTTAGTAGCATAATGAAATACATAAAAGTACATGGTCTGGAGTTGAACTGCTTGGATTTGAACTCCAGCTCTAAAATTAGTTTAAATTAGAGGAGTTTCTTAATCTCTTTGTGCTCCATTTTCCTCATCTGAATTGTCTTGAAGATTAAAATGGATTGAACACTTCAATAACTAGAGTAGTGTCTGGGATGTAGTGGGCCATTTTTGAGCCTGTTACTTGTCGTAGTTATAGTAGGCCCTCTTTAAGGTATTTTGAACCCTTCTCGTGGCTTTAAATATTATTTATATTTTGTTTACTCCTAGATTTATACTTGTATTTCCTGCCAGACATGGCTCTTGTTTGACATCATTGCTTGGGTATCTCATAGACATCTTATTTGGCATTTAACGTGTCCAGAGTAAAATTAATAACTTCTTCTCTTTACACCCTGCTGTTCTTGGGCTCTTCCCCATCTTTATAAATGGAACTGCTACCTGTTTGAACAAAGTTAGAAGTCCTAGGTATTAATATACCTCTGTTCTCTTTCTAAACTCAACACAAATCCTAATGGTCCAACCGGCACAATTTATTAAATGTATCTATTTCATTCTATTTATATGCCACCAGCCTTATCCATTTCCAGTGAAATCCCAGCTTTCCACCATGGTCTTCAGTATCTTGGTGCTCTTACCTTTTTCTTTAAACTCTATACTTTTCTCTAGGCTTATCATAACTTCTGTGTTTTCTTCACCTGAAATACTTCTTTATTCTTCCTCTTTGGTGTCTGTTTTTGATTCTTCATTCTCAGCTTAAATTGCTCTGTCTCAAGGAAAAAACTTATCCAACAACGTTAACAAAGTATCCTCTTATTCTGTCTCACCACTCTGTTTCCTTCATTTTGCACTGCCTGTAACTGTCATGTTTGTTTTCTTATTTGTCTTCTTTACCAGTACATACATTTCTGGGGAAGGGGAATTGATTTTCACCTCTTGTGTCCCTAGCTTAGAGCCTGGCATAAAGGGAATGAATACATGATTCCATTTTATTTTTGTGCAACTCCTCATTCCTGTCCTGATATATTCTTATATAGATTATTTTGGTGATACCTTGACTGTTTTCTTAGCTCTTTTCACTTCATACTTTTATTCAAGCACTCTTTATTATTATTATCATTTTTATTTTAAAGAGAATAAAACCAAACAAAATAAAATAGAATAAAGCCAATCAGAACAAAACAGTGAAAGTGATACAGGTCTTAATAGGAAATCAACCATTGCTATCATAATGCCTCTTGTTATCTTCAAAATTGCTGCCCATACCATCAGACATAATAAAATCAAAACAACAGAATAAAACCAATCAAAACAGAACATTGAATAAAGCAAGGCGATAAAACAGAGCAAAACAAAACAGTAAGAACAATATTGGATTTTAAAAACAAGACAGAAGAAAATCCCCCATATTCGCTGTATTGCATATTGTTATCCTCCCAAGAGATGCTCAGACTTCTGACCTTAGGCCTGCAAAGTCAGTCAAACAATACAAACATTAAGTTGTTTTTGTACCTCAGTTGCTATCAACTCAGCCTGTCATCCGAGTCAGCTGGTTGCTTACAGGGGTAAAGTTGGGCGGGGGGGTTCGACTTTTCTTGTCTCCCAGCCTGCGTGCTGGCTGACTCACAGGAAGGGTGCATCTTAGTTCTCTTCCTAGCCCAGTCACCCTGAAGCGCTCATTTAATATTTGTGTGTGTGTGTGTGTGTGTGTGTGTGTGTGTGTGTGTGTTTGAGACAGGGTCTCACTATGCAGTTCAGGCTGGCCTTGAGCTCCTTTTGTAGCCCAGGCTGCTCTTGAACTCGAAATGATCTTCCTGCTTCAGCTTCCCAAGTGCTGGGATTACAGGCACGCGCCACCACGTCTGGCCGAGCACTCTGAGCACTCTTTTAAAATAAAATTCAGATCTTAACTTCCTTCATTAGATGTTTTCAGTGATTTTTTTTCAAGTGAATTAAAGCCCACTAAGATTGTTCTTGGTTCTTGCCTTTGTGTTCTGACTCTTTTCAAGCTTTGTATGAACTACACATTCTAGCTACACAGGACTATTTGGCCTTTTCCTTAATAAATCTCATTGTAGTTTTGCTATCTTGCTTTTTGTTTGTGAAGTTCTTTCTTTGTGAAATTCCTTTCTCTTACTGCCACATGTTGAATAAAAAAATGTGACTTAATAGACTTAACTTTTTGTTGTAGTTGCCTAGTCTGTATAGTTTAATTTGAATTTGTATACTTCACATGTGCTCTATTCTTGACTCATTTAACAGATAATTTATGGCTTAGCTATCATATGCTGGTGGGTAAGATAGATAGGGTCCCTACCCTCATGGCTATTCTCAGCTGTGAATAGGCATGGGTGAATCCAGAGATTAATATCATATTGTATTTAGGCTGATGCTTGATCACATTTGTTCTTGGCACATAAATAGTGACTAAGACCAATTTTTCTTCTTTTACTCTTCTCTTGGCTGCTTTAACCATCATTCATCAGTGTTTCTGTATCTGGACTATTTTCTTTCCCTTAGCATTAGGGTATTCATGTGCTCCCATGTTAAAAAGTATAACTCTCTCTTAGCTCCACAACTATGTTCTATTTTTAGCCCTCCTTTTTTTCTTTCAGAGTCAAAGAACTATATTTTTAGCTTTTCATTCTTCACTAAACTCCACTGCTTTTAGAATCTGCCACCACTAGTTCCCTGAATTAAATTTTCAGAAAGATTTATTATGACATCCACAAAGAAATGTAAACGATATTAAAGTATCAGGCAAAATAATGTGTTTTATGTAATTTGAATAACCACAAAATAAACATTGTTACCAATCATTTAATTTGGAAAATAGAATATTGAAAGTATCTTTGAAGTCCCTTTGTTTTTCATCCCTTTTAATGCTTTGTGAACTATCATGAGCTTTGTTTTGAGGCTTTTATAGTTTCTCATAGAAAATTCCTAGTTTAGTTTCACCTGTTAATATGAAAGATGAAGTCATAGTATATATTCTCCCATGTCTCAAGTCTTGATATAATCTGTCAGATATATAGATATATCTGTCTTATATAGCATGATTAAATCTGAGGAATGTTGTCAGTTTTATTAACGAAAAATTATTCTCCTAAGTAGTTGTACCACTTAACATTTATTCCCAGTAATGTATGAGGCCCATAGCCCTATGTATCTTTTACTCTTAGCATGGCTAGATACCTATTTTTTGCCAGTTCAGTAAATGAGATCGCCTACA
>RJWT010031105.1:0-14480 GCA_004365215.1 Cuniculus paca | reverse complement strand
CCAGATAAGAGATGATGTTAGCTTGTAGCTGAGTAGTAGCAGAAATGACAGAAGATAAATCAACTAGAACGAAACTTACTTCTTAGTAAGTCATTGCTTTGAGTTTCTAGTATATTGTGAATATGGTACATGGCTCTTTGTCAGTTAAGTGAATATTAAACCCCTTCTATCTGTGGACAGTGTAGTTTTGTTACATGGAGGCTAGGAATAAACAACTGAACCATTTATAGCCAGGACACAGAATACAGTAAATCATCAAAAACATTCATTATAATTATAATTATCAGTTATAATTATAAAATTGGGCTCATTACTTTAAAGATAACATGAGGCATTATGGTAGCTAATTTTGTTCTACTATTATATTGCTTTGAAGTCCTGTATTACTTTCATTGTATTGTTTTCCATTGGTTTTATTCTGTTCTATTTGGTTTGATTTTATTTATACCTCATGGTATGGGCAGTTATTTTCAAGTTAACAAGTGGCATTCTGATAGCTATAATTCATTTCCTTTTATCTTGTTTTGAAGTCATGTATCATGTTCATTGTTTCATTTCAATTGATTCTATTCTGTTTTATTTCATTTGGTTTTATTCTTTTCAAATTAAAAAATAAATAAAATTAAATTGGTCTCTTGATCTTGCAAGTAGACATTTTAGTTGAATACAATAGCCAATTTCTTTAACTTGAGTGTCAATAATAACTTTAAGTGTGCTTCTATTTATACCTTCTAAAATAAAGGGGAGAAGATTTTCTTTGGTTTACATAATAGTGTTAATTCAGAGCTAATTTTTTAGGAAGAGGGAAGAAAGTGGTAAATGGGGGCTAATGATTTTCAGACAATATTTTTAGCATGGTGTAATGGTTGATACGTTTTGGCAGCTCTAGATGTTTAGATGTTAGAAGTTCAACTAAGTGGTTCAGCAAGGGGCCAGTGTCCTCATTTTGTAAACATCCTCATTCTGCACAAGAGGAAGGCACAGATGGTGTGAATGCTACACTCATCCCAGGGCAGGTAGCCTGCTTACAGTATAAGGGAGGCAAAGAGACTTACTCTCCCTCTTCTGCTGTTGTTGCTTTGCTGTCTTCCGCTACCATGAACTGTTGCCTCTGTGCCATGCCACCTTGCCTCAGAACCAGCTGATGATGGACTGAAACCTCCACAAGCTGTGAGCTAAATAAACCTTTCGTTCATTAATTTTGGGTGTCAGATATTTTGTATCAGCAACGAGAGAAAAGTAACCAAGACACATGGTGATCTCCAGGCTTAAAATTTAGAAAACAAGAGAAGTAATGATCTTTTCTCCTTATATTGAAAATTATCAAGAGTCACAGAATTTATTGTTCTTGTTAGGTAAGCACCATGGCATAAAAGCAAGAAAAGAGGGCTCACTGAAGCCAACCATGGAAAGTCTGTTTGACCATCATAATGATTCAATTATGCCTTGTTGTATTATACATTTGTCATGGACATAGAGGTCTGACTGCATGGAGCCAAATACAGATTGTATCTACTCTTTAACCATGTGAAATTACTTCCAGAAAGTTAAGCAATCTCATTTTCTTTTAGATTCCTTATTTGTACAATGTATTTGAATATCAGTTAAAGTTATATAATACACATGATCAAAACTGTCACTTCATATTTCTTTATTATTGTTCAAAATTTTGCACATCTATTGAAATATTATATAAAATTAGATCTTATTGTCCTTTAGCCTCACTTTAAAAAGGTAACTAAGACAACCCACAGTGTACATAATGTATATTTCCTGAAACAAGAAAGAAAATGCTTAAAGTGGGAAACTGAACAGTTGGTATCCTGTTAGGAGGGGCTTTTTTCCAGTTGCAACAATTGATGAGCTTGCTGTTCTTTTCCACAAAGACTTGTATTTATTAAAATGATTTAGAAAGGCAGTGAAGTAGAGAATACATCAACAATCAGGTTAAGTGACTATATATTTTAATTCACTGATGGAGAGGGCAAAACAGTGAGAGAGAGAGTCTTCCTTTAAAACCTGCCAAAATAAGACTTACCCAGAATGGAAATCTGAATCAGCCTCCACTGCACTTAACTAAGCTCTGCTCCCCACCACACATGGCTCACTTGACTGAAAAAGAATTCTCTAACAGAGAAAGCACTCGTTATATGGTCATCAGCGAGCCAGTGGCCATGAAGGGAGACGAAGTACCAAGACACCACCTTTGCAATATTGGTAATATGAGTGGCACATATGAATGACAACAAAAGCCAGACATATAAGAAGTATATGATGATGCTCACTGTACTAAGTGTAAATTCTGCATATCTCACAGAACTACTACTTTGAAATATTAAAAAAAAAAAGTCTCCGTGTTTGGGTATGAGATTTATGTTCACCCTTATAGAGAGGTAAGATCTGAATGCACAGAAGAGAAAAGGGACCCAGACTTGGAATCTGGGCTCACAAATCTGTATGTTCAACCAATTAGAAGTTTCATGGCCCTTATAAAATCAATAACCACTAGAATATTTTATTTTATTTTACGATTATACCAAGTTCTATAAGGTAAGATTACTGAGAGGTTTCATGAAGAAGGTACATGTAAAGTGTTTCATATGCAGCCTATTGTATGGCAAGTTCTCAGTAAGGTGGGAATTGTTCTTGTTACTTTAATAGAAACTGTAACTATTGATTAAATGAGGATAACAACACTGACCTCAGAAGATTACTGTATAGAAAAGTGTTTAACTCAGTAGCTACTTATTAGGACTTTAACACAAAACATCTGCACATGTACTTGGAGATGGATTTAAGGTATGCTGTGTTTATGAAACAGTGGACAAAAAACATGAAGCCATAACACTGATGTTGAATTCAGGTTCAACAAAATGCGTAATCTAAGATGTTGTTTTAATGCTTTTAAATGAGAAGCTGCAAAGCCTTTTGCTTTAGTTTAGATTAGGAATGTGTTTAATCATTTGTAGCATTTGTAATACAATAACATAATGGCCCTCACATGAGGTGTAGACAAAGATTTTGAATGTGCAAGGCTAAGCATTGGAGTGGAATGGGGGCATTATTTACTTTTGGTAGGATTCATTTCTTTTGCATGAAAACACCCGGTGCTTTTTGTTTTTTCAGTCCAACATTTCTAGTGGAAATAATTTATGGTAATAAAGGCAGATAGCACAGAGCACATAAGGAACTGAAATAAATTTGTGTCTCAAATGAGAAATGTTGGAGTGTTGACAATAGCAAGATGGTGCTTTGGAAACAAGAGCAAGCAGGTCTCATTATTTTTCCACACTGATCAACCAGGGATTTGGCTGAAAGGAGAAGTTAAGTGGCTAAAGTTTTACTTTTTACTTTCTTCCCCACTACTGAGACAAATACTGCCACGGTCAATTAGTTTACCCAAATCTGGAAATAAAATCCTATGTAATTTGTAGTTTAAGGCACTGTTAGGGTAAGTCATGAAATAGTTTCTGGCAATACTGTCTTGTGGCTTTACTTTCTACTCTTTTTTATTTTTTCTTTTCTTAGGTATAAAGATTTAAAATTAAAATAAAGAATTTGGAATTTTTGTAATTGACTATTTTGGGATATATGTTATTGATAAGGTTTGAACTTGAGGAAACTAAACCAAAATAACTCATGGAATTATTATGTAATTTTTAGAAATAAATCTGGATGTTCGATTTACACTTATATAATTAATTTAAGAAAATATATTCAATAAGTAAAAATCATTGATTTCAATGAAAAAGGACAATTGGAAAGTATAGTTCTAAAATTGTGTTGAATATGTAGTATTTCTTCAGACCAAGAGGGTTTGTGGTTTTACAAAAAGCAAACACAATTTTGTGAACTTTTTTGATTGTTCTGTTCCTGATTTAAGCAAGAGTTGGTTCTAATAGTCTCTAAGGTAACATGCATGTATACCACAGGCATCTTTACCTAAAGCAGACATCAATATTTGGCTATGAAACACTCAATCCTTTTCAGTTGATATTCCACCACAGAATCTTTTACCATGCAGTGTGTAAGTCAGTTTCAATAGTCTATCCCTCCCCTAACTCCCTACTGCTATTTCCTGCCTTTGCCAAAACATTCTTTAAATACAAGCAGAAGAAAACTAAACAAAACATAAATGGACACTGTAAGAGTATTTAAGTCTTCAGAACTTTGAGCAGGAGAATAAAATGAATTTGAACATTACACGTTTCCTCAGGCCAGTATTGGACATCTGGTTTGATGAAGATCATCATGAAAATGCTTCTCACAATTAAGTATGCACTATCACAGCTCTGTAAAGAGGGCTAATGTGCCTCCATGGTGTTTTATGATGCTCATTACCAAGAACTCAGTGTGCACCTAAATGGCCTCAAGAAAAACGAACAACGTGCTCAGCTGCTATTTTTGTGGCAAATAAATACAATGCTAAAATTGCTATGTGTCTTTGGAAGAAAAAAGAAACTGACATCCTCTTGTGTCTAATAGGAAATGCTTCTAGATGTATTTTCTCCCTCCAACTCGCAGCAAACCATCAGTATTCTGAGATACAAACTGAAAGGGACTTTAAAGAAAATTAAACATGACTAGGAGCAGTTGATAGCTATTATCTCTTTCATGGACTCACTTTTAAAAGATGAGTATTATAATGAATGAGGAAAGAAAATACACCAGCAATTGTATGTCAAGATAATATTCTCTAACTTTGAAGAATACCATGAGGATATGGTCTCACCAGGGATGCTGATGATAAGATACATGAAGAAACACAATCATTTTGGCCTTGCCCTCTTCTCTCATGTAGTAAGAGGCCTTCAAAATCTCTTTTCGTTTCAAGAGAAAAAAACATGGTGAAAATATGTCACATCAAAAGGTTCAAATCCAGAAATAGAGAATCAGTTGCAAAATAATGTTATATTATAAAATGAAATACACATTTCAACAATTACAGAGACTAGATTGTGGCTAAATATACTAAGAGTTCCACAGATATTCAGTCAAGATATTTAGATAACCAGATTTTCTGTCTCTACATTTTTGTTTACTTGACTTGTAAATACCAGAGTAATGTAGCATGATTTCCTTTTTGAATCCTAAACTGTGCACCCCTTCTTGTAGCTTATTGATTATTTTCATTGTATATTTGTCTGAAACTATGTCATTATGCCCAAGCAAGACAAAATTACTGTATCTCCTTCAAGGACTATACTTCTATCATGTAATGACTACTTATGATGATACTTTTTTTTGCTGGTAAACTTTCTTCTTTTTAATGTGACTTTTTAAATATTGTCTTATTATTTTCTTGTCACAGTCCTTCTTAATATTTGCAATTCAATTTTGCCAATGTTTTTTAACTACCAGAATCAAAGTTACTTTACAATATTTTGGCTCGTCTTTTTCAGTAAGTTCAATAATCATGGGTAGGTTAAGTTACATAATTCTGTTTCAATTTTGTTTCAGTGTTTTAGTGTTATTAAATCCTTACCTTTTGACTTTCAACCCCTAAATAAAATGTTTATAATTTTGATCTTATTATTTCTTAAAGAATGCTTAGTGGTCTAGAATATTTGAAAAGCTTACCAGGAATTTCATTCCATAGAAAGAAGATTCATTCTCAATGTGAATGTTAAAACAAAAAAATAAAGAAATGGGAAACAAACATTCATTGAAGTATTTCTTGAGTTACGTGCGTTGGTACATACTTTCACATGAAACCTTGTTGCAACAAGACAATAAATGTGTAAGATTGGAATTATCATTCCTACTTTACAGGTGAGGAACATGAAAGTTGAGTTTTATTGTATTTTAATGCTTAGTGACAAAGTTCTCTATAACCCCTTTGAAGGTAGACACCTTCTTGTTCATCTTTCTATTTTCTGTTCATATGTTAGGATCAACAGTTTGGGTGTTTCCTTTGAACTCAAGGGAGTTCGGTTGGTGGAAAAACTTCTGGAATCTCTCTCCTTTCCTTGCCTCCACAGAGGAAGAAGCATTTGGTTATCAAACAGGGAAAGCATGCTGGATATGTTCAAATTGATCTTCCCACTTTCTTCTCACATGGATGCCACTGTCCAGAGATAAGGAGCTCCACTCCTTTCCTCCATGCCTGCCATCCATTCCTGGTCATCTGGCACACTTGGGAGTTTGTATCAGTCCATCAGTATGGTGACTTCATTTGAGGGTTGAGGAAGAGGTCTGTACACACAGCTATCTGGTTTTACTTAGTCTTCACTGATGCAAAATGTTGATATTCACATTGTTCACTGATTTTGCCTTTTGTCTCATTTGTCGTTTTACACAAAACTTGGCCAGGCAAAGAGCACCTCTGAGAAGCCACAATGCCTGGCATAGTGTCCTGCGCAGAATGAACTCTCAATATATATTAAAGCATTAACCAATAGGTGCATATGTCCTTCCACTTCTGAAATTTCTTTCACAAAAAAAATTCCTTTCACTCTCTGCTATGAAAAAAAAAAAACTATATCTAATCCAACACAAATTTACATTTAACATGCATTGAATTTTTGCTGTGGAATATTAATTATTTCATGTTACTTCTTCCTTTAGAAGTCTCATTTTCACAGATTATAAGGTGAAAGATTTTGCTTTATTAATGATGAAATTTTAGACATAAGGGAAAGGGCAGCAGAAAGAATATTTCATAGAATTGTTTGTGCTGCCAAAATCATACATAATAGATTACCATTTAACTATTCCAAATAAAAGGTTAACTCTCTTTTCACATTCAAAATTTCTTTGACTTCAGTAGTTGCTAACATTTCAGGTTAAGGAATGCATAAGTCTAGGAGGAAACAAGAATCTAGTTAAGCCAAAATAACAACCATGTGGAAGAGCACCATTATTTATCATTTGATTGGCAATAAATATTTGATGAATATTAAAGGAAGGAAGGACTGAACAAAATTCACAGATAAAATCCTACTTTGTTGATCCAAAGAATTTTCAGACTCATTTGGTAAACTTTGTTTTTCAAGCTTTGTTTTAGAGAACTCTCAAGGGAAGATTAATTTGTGAAATAAATCAATACAATTCTCTAACTTTTTTCTTAGGTAACTTCTGAACCTTTAACCCTCTATTTTTGGACAGAATGAATCTCAAATGCAGAGAGAAAGCACTGTCTATGCCCAACATTATGACTATCTGGTGTTTTGTTGGTTCTTGATCTCACCCTGGTCCAGAACTCATGCCCTTTCCCTGTTGTTATTGGAACTCTTCCAGATACTGAGTCTTAATGGCTCCTTATGCCTACTACTTAAACAGCATCACAAGTGACCTCAGAAAACTTTAAAGCTTCTCCAGGATTGTTTCATTCTCAGCCAGGGGACCTGAAATAATATCCAAAAAAAAAAAAAAAAACACCAAACCCAAGATGCATTTCAAGGCTATTATAAATGGAAATACAAGGGGATGCATAGAAAGCCTTGTGTTTCCCTTTTTGTTTGCATAAAATTAGAATCAGAGATATTTGCCATTTGGATTATGACACGGAGGAAGTGTGGCTTTTGCTTATGTAGAACATTAAGAAAAAGCCAAGTTTTCAGATTAGAGCATATATATTACAGTGAAAAGTACTAGAATTTCTTTAGTAAATTTCCTTCTACCAAAGGATCATTTTCCTACTGCCATCCCAAAGATTTGGGTTGTCATCGCGTTGGCTTTAGTGACATGCAATAGAGCTGGAGAGAGGGAATTTGAAGCACAAGTATAATTTTAAAGTCTATAAAAAATACTGCACATGCATTTCTTTTGAGTTAAACAGATACCAGAATTTTTTTCTGGTTTTAGTAATACAGGGTATATCATATGAGCCATAAAATGTCCTAAAATGCTTCCTGACAAATAATATTAATCTTAAGTCATGTTCCTTTGCATTTAAAGAGTGAGTGCCATAAGGAAATAGTTGTGTGACGATGTTCACAGTGGGCCTGAGGACTTCTGATAGGACAGTCATTGACAAGTCACAAATCAGGAAATGCTGGCACTCTCAGGCAACATGAGAAAACAATACTAATCTCAAATACTTCTGAGATTGAATTGCTAGCATGATTTCTTGTCATATCAGGGGTGCTGGGCTGTAGACATTCTCACTCAAATTCAAAAGGATACATTTTGATACTACATCCACTTACAATTCCTTTCAGTTGCATCTGCACCTTCTATCTACTTTTATAAAGTTGATTTATAAAGTTGATTTTATAAAGTTGATTTATAAAGTTGATTTTTCTAGACTTTTTCTCTCAAGGGACTGGTTTGTAAAAGTGTCAAATTTGCCAAACAATTATTTGTGTGCCAAACAATTATATGTCTCCAGGGGCAGGTACTAAAATATGTGGTCCTTTAGCAGACTGAATCAATCCAGCCATCATCTTCTGGGTTTATTACCATAAACAAAGACATCTCATGATAAGCATCATAGATGATTTTTTTTTTAAATGCCTGGAATTAAGACCAATAAGGATTTGATCATCATTTAAAAATATTTTGCCCTTGGTATTCTCAATTTATATTCTTTTCTGTGGTCCTTCCTGTTCCTCAATTTGTCCTTAAACATTGGTAATTTCCCAAATGGTGCTCACTATGACTCAATAACTTGGCATGAAGAGTGATACCTGGGTTCTCCCTCATGAATAGATGAGATAAATAGCATATTATACAAATTTTGCATTTCAACTGAAAGGTAAGAGAAAGTAAAACTTTTTTTAAATGAAAGACAGTTATTACTATAATAGATAAACAATGGACATGGCAGACTACCATATCTATCACTGCCTGACCCTAGATATAAAATGAGAATTATTAATCAAATTTGGCTTGCTTTTACTACCTTATCATTCGAGTGTTATTGTCCAGAGTATCTAATTCCTATTAGGCCACTTTTATTTCCTGCCTTTTCCCCTTAGCTTATTTTAATACATTACAATTTTAGATCATAGTGCTTAATATGTTTCTAAATATCTGTACAATTATCTAAGTTATATGAAATAATGCTTTGCTAATGAGTTTCTTGCATTTAGTAAATGACTACCCTGTAAAAGCTCTTTTCAGGGTTTTTATGTATTTTCTAAATTAACTAATATTTTACAAAATGGATACACACAACTTTCCACATACTCATGTGGATTTTCCATATTGGAGAAGAAATTTGTCCATTAAAAATAACCTTAAAACTAAAAGGTAGTAGTTTTACTTTTAAAACTATCTAATTTATCATACTCAAATAAAGAGGAAAGTATTCATTTGTTGCTTTTGGATGAATTGCAGACAGATTGCTTCTCTACTATTCAAATACATTCAGCTTATTGTGGTAGGCAGAAGAATAGTTTCCCTCTACATATCGCTGTATTCAGATCCCCAAATCTATAAATGTTACATGGCAGAGGGAAATTAACTTTTAGTTTTCAGATGACATTAAGGCAGGCAGTCAGTTAATTTTTGAAATGGAGATTATGCTGGATTATCTGGGTGACCCCAAAATCACTCAAAAGCCTGAAAAGGTAGGAGAAACAAGAGTTAGCATTGAGAGTGATAATCATGAGAAGCATCCTGCCAGCAATTGTCTTGGTTAGTTTTCTCTTATTTCTGAGACAAAATATCCAATGCCCAAAATTAAGGAAGGAAAGGTTTATTTAGTTCACACTTTGTAGAGGTTTCAGTCCATATTAGCTGGCTTAAAGTCAGGGTGGTGTGGCAGAGGAGCAACTATTAATGGTAGCGACAGCCAGCAAAAGTTACAAGAGCAAAAAGGGGAAAAGCAAGCCTCTTCTCTTCCCTTATATTGTATGCAGGCTACCTACCCTTGGGTGGGTGTAGCACACTCACCATCTCCATCCTTTCTTCTTTTACAGGGTGAGGATGTTTACCAAATCAGGACCTTGGCCCCCTGTTGACTCAGTTAAACTTCTAAACTTCTCAAGTTGACACAATGAATCAATGATCACAACATCCTAGGCTGTAAACAACCACCATAGGGCATGTCTTCTATAAGCTAGGATGCCAAACTGCTGAATCACTTAGTTAAGCTTCTAAACTTCTCCAACTGATACTATGTATCAATCATTTCAGCTCTGAAAATGGGATACAGTACGACCAAGTAACAGGCAACCTGTACAAGTTGGTCAAGGTAAGAAAACAAAGTGTTATCCAAAAATTGCAAAACAAAAATCCAGAAAGAATACAGTTCTACCACACCTTGATCGTAGCCCTTTGACACACATTTAGAATTGTGTTTCTCCAGAACTATATGACAATATGTATACAGTACATTGTTTTAATACACCAAGATTTTATTATAGTTTATTCCAGCACAATAAGAAACTAATATTCTCATTAGAATGTTTTCCAAGGAATTAGTAATCTTTTTTTTCTATAAGACTACCAGTGGTGGCCTTCATAGTGCATTCTTGTAATCTCAGCAGTCTGTGAGACTGATGCAGGAGGGTCTTCAGTTTAAACTCAGCCTGACCAACTTAACGACTTAAGATACTGTCTCAAAAGTTAAAAAAAAGAAGAAGGAGGAGGAGGAGGAGTGGGGGGAGGCTGGGGATGTAACTTAGTGTGAATGCCTTGGGTTTAGTCCCTTATACTGCTATTAGATATGTGGCAAAGAGGGAAACTTTCAATTGTTTGTATAAAACATAGTACCTTATTATTTCAGTTACTTATTTTCTTAGTCACATTTAACATCACTTGAAATGATTTTCTTTGTATATATTGGTGTCTCACAGTACAAAGCAAGTTGTGTGAAGGCAAGTGTTTAATTTGTTTCATATTTTGATTTTAGGGTCTAGAGCAGTGCTTATTACATGCTTAGTATTCTCCCAGTGAGGAATAGATGAATAAACTTTAGGATATTTGATAATAATAAAACAATGAGTAAATAAGTTAAGTACTTAGAGCCACCTTTCTTAATGCCTAAAAAGGGTATGAATAAGGATATATATCTGGTTATTAAATCCTGATGAATTTTACCTTCTTTTTTTACTATTATTTTGCTTTCCTTACCTCAAGAAATAATTTGTTTTGTATATGGATGGTTTGAATTTTCATTACTCAGTTGTACTAACCCATGCCTATGCAATCTCTCAATAGATCTGGACTAATAGCCTTTATCTTTGTTACTTCCAAGAATTCCCATATTAAATTTGTAATATCAACAGCTGGAAACACATAGAATTAATGTTTTGTACTGAAGAAAACAGTGGCCACAGGATGAAAGAAGATTTCTATAACTAACTTATTGTTTCTTGTGGAATGTGTCATATTATAGGAAGGTTTGAAACTTCCTGCCTCCTCTCCCTTATGAGCATTTCCTCAAAGACAATTTCTGAACTCTAGGAATAACCTGCTTGTTAAAAATGATTTTATAGATCTCAGGTCTTTGGCCATGCTCTGTCAATTGGACCAGATAAATTTGTTCTAAAATATGATTTATGCTGTACATGATTTTTCTCTTGGAGTCAGAGTCTGAGTAGCTGAGGTCCATCACAGAGGAACTGAATACCAGCATAACTGACCAGCACTAAAAACCCAGGTAAACATAGCTGGGGTGAGATAAAACTTTGCATGTGTTGTTATTCATGATTGCTGGGAGAATAGTGTGCATTTTCATCTGAGTTCTCTGGGAGAAGCTTGTGCTTGGCTTTCCTGGACTTCCCCATATGCTTTTCCCCTTACTGATTTCTCTATGTCCTTTTTCTGCAATAAACAAGAACTGTAAGTATGGCAACTTTCCTGAGATGTCATTTCATCCAGTGAATCAGTGATACTGACAGTGGTTTAAGAACTCTCAACACCATTTAAAGTCTCATTTATCCCTTGAGGCAACCCTGTGAGTTGGATTTTATTTTTAACTTCATATTAAAGGTGGGGAAGTTGAGATGTAGAGAAATATTTTTGCCTAAGGTGAAGCTTTCCTCCAATGCCCTTGTATATTGGTCAATTTTATTGGAACGAGAGCATAGTTAAGTTCTGTGATCAAAACATGAGTTAAATTCACCAATTTTGAGATTTTCAGTGAGGGACACTGTCACCACAATTTGGGCCTGAAATAAATTCCTAAATATTTCTTATTTTGAATGATTTAAGCACTTGCTTGAAATATCATTTTTAAGATCTTCTTCCAAAGCTTCCCTGATTACCCTTGGAAACAGTAATATTTTTCTAATTTAAATCTATAATTTTCCAACGGTCTATGCTAAACTGTCATATATTTAATTAAAAGATCTTGTCTTCCTCTGTTCTAAAATAATTTCAAGAATTTTAAACCTGTTCTCTCTATTTACATATGAATATCAACAAGGTCATCAGTCATCTATTGATCCCTTATTTCAGATCCTAGAGATGAGACTTAATGAACAGATTCAATTTGTCTTGAAAAGTTAGCACACTTTAGAAGTTTTAAGTTATTTTATCCCAATATACACTTTAAATAAATACATTAAGCATAAAAGCAATGATTTTCGACCAAAGCAATGCAAAATTTCTTCACTTAGCTACATAAATCTGCTTAACTATTTAATGGCTTTTGGTTTCTGAATAGAATAAGGAAATCAGTTACTTAATTCTACTTGTTTTATCTCTTGCAAAGCTAAAGAAGAAAATAAATAAAATTTATTTTTACTACTTATTTTATCCCTCTTTGTAAGCCAGACAATAGTTTTTCTTGCCTCTTCTTTTGAATAAAAATAAAAGTTATTGTTCTTTATAACCATAATGCATGATAAATATAGATACTTTCTAAACACAAGGAAGTAGAAGAAATAAGAAGATCACTCATAATCCATAGATAAGCTTTTTTGGTGCATAAATACTTTTTTCTTTTTACAAAATCTACAGTAAACATAAAGTTATATACAATTATTTTCAATATTTTTCTTAAATATTCAAGATTACACATTTATTTTTAAATCAAGAGAAAGTTTTAAGTCCCAGAAATCATTTTTTAGAAAATGAAGAACTTCAAGATGGTAGCATATCAGCATTTATTTACATATTTTAATTAACAGTATGAGAGCATGCTTTTATCTATTGTAGAGTATTAGAGAATATTTTTATTAACTTTTAATGTGATTATCCTCATTGTTTTTATTTAGGTCTTTACAGACTGTGTGTTCAAATCAAATGTTACCATATTGGAATCAGCACCAAATGTCTGAAATCAATAAAAAGGAAATTGCTTCTTTCCAACAAAGTGTCTCAGGTTCAAATTTACATTGATTTATTAAAATATTTGCTTCTTTTTATGTGATATATTTTTGGTGGTGCTGGGGATTGAACCCAGGACCTGGTGCATAATAGTCGAGCACTATACTACCAAGCCATGCCCCAGACCTCTGCTTCTATTTTAATCTCCAGTATCTTCCAAAAAGGTTTTCATTAGGTCAGTTTTACTAGGTTACTTGCTACTGATGCTTCTGAAATTAGGATTGAAACCATTCTCTTCTTTTCTCCAGAAACTGTCAGATGAGTATCCCCTAATTCTGCCTGTAATGCAAAGGTAGAAGTCTTGTCTTTAGAAAATTATGACTGAAATCCCTCACTTTTACACAAATCAACCAGTTCTAAACAGTCAAAAGTAAGAGTTAGTATGATGATGATGATGATGACATGAATCCTATATAGAACATATTCCACTATCTTACTGAGAAATATAACCTCAAATGCCCAATTTAGTTGTTTAGGTTTTCCATCACTTTTCAGAGTGATAGTCCATACTACTTCTAATTTTTTAATAGTTATGTTTCTATTTCATTAAAAATGTAATTGTCATTGAGGTTTGATAATGCTTGAAGTATGCATGACATGTAATCATTAGGTCCCTCTAAGGAAAGAGAAAATTCAATGTATAAAGAATAATCTAGAATCAGCACCATGTGCAGGTAGCTGCCAGAGGGGGGACACCCAGAGCCAAGCCATTCCCCACAAGTCAGCACTATCACAGATTAAGTGAGGAGAGAACAAGCCCTGCAGGCTGACCCTGGCAGGGTACAGCCAGATCCCAGCCCCTTCCAGCTTGTGGCAAACAAGAAGTACCAATCTCCCTGAAAGGGACCAGCTGATCCAGAGAAACACAGGCTCGGATGGTATCTATCAAGGTGAAATGCGATTGGATGCCTGTGGTGCTTTGGTGTTTCACTGACCTTGCAGGTCTAGGGCCAGTGGTCTGATCATCTGTTCAGAAGATAGCAGTAGGCAGTTTGGCATCTAGGGGGATCTCCTTCTGAGGGTGGTAGCCATTGTTGATTCCCTATAGTCTCGCTTTGAAGTCCTATATTGTTCATTGTTTTGTTGGATTGAGTTTTATTCTCTTTTGTTTTGTTTAATTATGTTACATTCAATGGCATTAGCAGCTATTTCAAAGATAGTAAGATATTATGGTACCATTTTGGATTTACTATTTTCTGGTTTTGAAGTCCTTTATTGTATTCATTGTTTTGTTTTTATTGTTTCTATTCTATTCT
>RJWT010031104.1:0-14464 GCA_004365215.1 Cuniculus paca | reverse complement strand
TCCTTTGTTTCAAAGAGAGCACTGATGACTACAAGGGCTTAGATCCAAGGTGCCACATAGCACTGTGCCTGTTTGGAAATTCATGCAGAAAGTGAATGTAAAGCAGCAAGAATCTCTTTACATACATGCAGGGTTATAAAAATTAGCCACATCAGAGTCTTAATCCATTTATGTAGAAATTAGGGATTAGATTTCCTCATTTCTATAGAGTAACATTGAATTTCTTCATTTCTATAAAATAGCCTAGGAGTCACTGATAAAGGCCTTTTAGTTATAACTCACTAACTGTACTAATGTATAAGTCTCACTAAATCTGGTTATCAAATTACTTAGTTTACATAAAAGTTTAAACAATAGAGTATATAATTAGTAGACATAAACATAAACACAGCTATCTTGTTTTTTTAAACTCTATTAAAACATTTAATCTCATTATTGTTGAAAAGAAATTCAAATCATTTTTTTCGCATTAAACAAACTATTTTTAAGTGATAAGGTATAGCACTAGATATGCTTATAAAAATGGATATTTCTTTTTAAAGAACCATCAGTGGTGAATTATCCGTTTTTGTTTGTCAGAAAATGTATTTATCTTTGCGTTCTTTGCTGAAGCATACTTTCATTTGACATAAAATTCTAGGGTTAACAATTACTTCTTTGCACACATTGACAATATAATTCCAACGTCTTCAAATTACCATTACTTCTGCTCCTTTGAAGATATCTGCCATTTTTCTTTGGCTGCTTTTAATATTTTCTCCTTGCTTTTCTTTCTGTAGTTTTACTCTGATGTATCTAGATATAGATTTCTTTTTATTTACCTTACTTGGGTCTCACTGAATTGGAGTTCACTGTACCTCTTCAACTTGTAGGTTGCTATTCATCACTTTTGTAAAATGTTCAACAATTACTTGCTGAAATACTGCCCATGCCCTATTTTCCTCTTTTCTTTGAGGACGTTTGATTAAACACATGTCAGATCGTCTCATTCTACATTGCAGGTGTATTCTATATTTTTTGATTTGTTTTATCTGTGCACTGGATAACAGACTTTTCTTCTCATCTCTGTTCTGCTCATTGATTCTTTCTTCAGGTTGTACCTAGTAGGCTGATAAACTACCCTCTGAATTTTTAATTTCAATTATAACATGTGATGCTGTTGACTGTGTCAATTTGAGTAAGAGAAGCTCAAGTAAACCAGCTCAGCAATTCCATACCCTGGGATGTGGAAGACCTGCCCTGGGGAGCCTTATCACTTGGACGGTACACAGGGGAAATAAAGAAGGATGGATCTGTTCAGGAGCTCTAGTCTTCAACTTCCTTTTCCACATCATCTGGCTTCAAGCACAGACTCAACAGCCTCCTGATATGAACTCTCACTGGACACTACAGTGAGCTCCAGACCTTCCACTGGATCTTTCAGATCTCTAGTATACCGAAAGACCCTCTGTACTCTTCTTCATCTGACTCTGTGGGTGACCAGTGTAAGTCAATCTTGTAAGTTCTTATACTATGTGTAGCATGTATTCTGTTTCTCTAAACATTGACTGATACATAATACATTACTTTTAAAATTTTATTGTATCTTTTTCCAAATATACTTAGTGCTAAAGGTTTCTTTTTTGTTCTACTCTCTCTCTCTTTTCTTTTATTTTGAAAAGAATACAACCAAACAAAACAAAACAGAGTAGAGTCGATTGCAACAAAACAATGAACATGGTACATGAGTTCTAAACAGGGTAAAAGGCAATCAATAATGGCTGCTATAATGCCTCTTGTTATCTTCAGTATAACTGTCCATACCACCAGGGATAAATAAAATCAAACAAAATAGAACAAAATAAAACCAGAAAAAACAAAAAACCAACAAAGCGAAACAATGTAAGCAATACAGAACTTCAAGATACTAGTAAAACAGCAGTGACTGCCAAAATGCTTCTTGTTATCTTCAGAATAGTTGCCTACACCTTCAGACATAATACAATCAAACAACACAGAATAGAGTAAAATCAATCAAAACAAAACAATGAAAGCAATACAGTGCTTCTAAATAAGATAATTGGAAATCTTTGATGGCTGCAATTATATATTCATCATCTTTAAAATAGCTGTCCATGCTATCAAGTATAATAAAATCAAACAAATCAGAATAAAATGAAACTAACCAGAACAATGAAGACAATATGAGTTTCAAATCATGGTAATAGATTAATAGTGGTCACTTCCTTCCTTTTTTAGATAATTCCTCCCCTTTGACTTTCCCAATATGTATTGTGCATTTTGGATCCCACTAACTCCTTTAGTTTGTTATACTAGGGAGACAACACGAAATTCACCCATGTGACTGTGAACCATTTCAACCATGAGCATGATCTCCAGTTGCCTCCATCCACAAACAAGACCCTTGAGGTTATCTTCCTTTACAGCTGAGTAGGTTTCCACCACATAAAATGCCATCTTTTTCTTATCCATTCTGCAGTTGATGGGTAAGTTACCCCTACTTTTTTTTTTGGCTTCCTGTCACATAGGGCATTGTTCTCTCTCCTTTGACTTTCAGTCTATGAATTTTCTCTCTAGTTAAATGTGTTTCTTGTATACAGCATATTGATGGATCCTGTCTCCTGGTCCATTCTGCCTGTGTTTCTTTCTATTGGTGCATTGAGGCCATCTACATTAATAGTTATGGCCCTCTTGCACTGCGTTGTCTCTGCCACGCTATTTTCCTGCCATTGGCTCCCTATTTTTCCTCTCCATTCAATCGACTGGCCCCACTTGATGGTCACTCTCTGCTGTTGTTCCTGAGACTGTGGTCTTTTTATTTCTCTCTAGAATGTCCTTTAGTATTCTTTGTAGGGCTGGTTTGGTGGTCATGAATTCCTTGAGTTGTTCTTTGTCATGGAAGTATACCGTTTCTCCATTAATTTTGAAAGAAAGTTTTGCAGGGTACATCAGTCTGGGTTGGAAGTTGTTTTCTTTCAGGACTTGCAATACTTCACTCCAGCCTCCTCCTGACTTGATGATTTGTGTTGAGAAGTCTGCTGTGATTCTCATGGGTTTTCCTTTATAGGTGATCTGTTTCTTTTCTCTAACAGCTTTTAATATTCTGTTCTTGTGTTGAATTCCTGGGATCTTGATTATTATACGTCTGAGTGTAGATTTGTTTTGGTTATGGCTAGCTGGAGTTCTATATGCCTCATTTATTTTAATGTCATTTCCTTTCCCCAAGCTTGGGAAGTTCTCAGAAATTATTTCTGTAAATAGAGTCCTGATGTCTTTTGTCTTGACTCCTGCTTTTTCACTCACATTTTTAACTCTTAAGTTATGTTTCTTTGAGTTGTTATCCAGCTGCTGAATTGTTACTTCCTGAATCCTTGTTATTTTTAAGAAATCCTTCTTTTCACAATCACAAGCTGCAAACCTGTCTTCAAGGTTTGAAAGTCTATCTTCAGTTTCTTTCAAGTGGTTTTGCCAGCTTTCAGTGGAGTTTTTAATTTCCTGGATATCTCTTTGAATCTGTTTCATGCATTCTAAATCTCTCTTATATTGTTCATTTATGGTTTCCCTCATTTTCCTAGGCTCCACTGTTTTTTATGTGTCTTCTTTATAGGTGCTTAGTAATTCTTTTATTATGTTTTTCATTTCTTTTACCTGGGATAGTATTTCTGTTCTAATTTCTTTTATAGCCTCATGAAGTTCTTTCTTTACTTCAGCTGACATCACTTCAGACATTTCAGATATGGGACTCCCCATCTCTTCCATGTTTACCTCTCCTGGACTTGCGCTGCTTGGGTTGGATGCTAGAGATTGCCTTTTCCTTCTCTGTCTTGACATATTCCTGGTTTCTTCCATACACGTGGGTAGTGGGGTCCCAGGCACTTCCAGCATTGGCTACAATTTCTCTGAAGCAAGACTGCTTAGTTTTTCTAGCCAGTGCTGGCTAGAGGTATCTGGTGGTGGGCACCCATGCTTCTGCATTGAGCTGGGTACCGGCCCACAAGGGCCCTTGGAGTTTGCACAGGAGTGGAACTGGCCAGGGCCTGTGGATCTAAGCTGGTTAGGTACATACGCGATGTTGCCTGGAACGTGCATGGGAGTGGGACTCAGTCCAAGCAACTTTTGTGGATCTGCACCCAAGAAGGAGCTGCTGGAAGGAGCCAGCAGCCGTCCTGACTATGAGCTTATTCTGCCTGACTCCAAAATGGCTCCTCGTCAATCACTCTTTCCTGTGGGAGGACTCAGTCCCCTGCACTCACCACCAGCCAGTGCAGACCTCTGCGTCCACCGCTGTCTTGCACCACTGCACCTCTCCACAGAGACCTCTGGGGTGGCGCAGAAACCTCTGGGGTCACCACCACCACCGACACCACAACTGTGCATCCCCAGGCTCAACAGCTCCTCTGGCAGGGTGAGTCTGGCTCCAGGCTAAGGTGCCACCAGCTACCACCTTCTTCTTCATTTAAGTTTTTCTTTTTACTCTCTCCGTGGGCTTCAATTCATATTTTAGATTTTTCCTAGGTCCAGGGGACCCACTTCCTTCCTTCTTGTCCTCCTATGATGTTATATTCCAGCAACTGAACTGTTTTTCTCAGAGAGACTGTTTACTCTGCTGCTTACTGTTCTGCCATCTTTCAGGAAGTTTGTTCTACTCTCTTTAAATCTTTTGTGTTGTTAATAGACTAAGTATGGTTGGTTGACACTTTATATACTATAATTTCACTAAAAAGTCTGTTTCCATTGGCAGCTGTTTTTTGTTAGTTCTTGTTAATAGAAGTCTATTCAACTTGTGTGACTACTTATCTATAGTTATATGTTGAACACTACTTGAAAAATTGTGTGAATAATGATTTTACGATGAAAGCATTTCCCTCCAGAGGTGATTTGCATTATATTTTGTCAAGGCACATGTCCAGTCCAATGTACCCTTCACCAAGTTCAAGACTTGAAATTTCCTAAAGTCCCCAAGAATTAGTATCTACTTATAATCTTACAGGTCTCTTCCACTTGATTCACTGCCCTGTGAGGGTATGGCTTTTAGAATTTCAGATTTTTTTGTGAAGGCAGAGTTGCTCTCTTGTGGAAGTTTTCATTTCTGTCCTTCTCACAGCAATAAAAACAAATCTTCAACTAGAAAATTAGTAAACTGCAGGAAAAATCTGATGTGTATATGATACTTACTTGCTTTTGTGTTAATTTACTCATCCATTTTCCACTTATCCCACTCATTCTTCCTTCTTGTGTGTTCTAGTTACCAGTGTCTTTCACTTTAGTCTGAGGAATTTTTGTAGAGAAGGATTGTTTGTAATGTTATTTCCAAGTATTTATCTAGAAATATCTTTATTTTGCCTTTGTTTAAAGGCAAATTTTACTGGATATAGCACTGTTGGTTGACAAGTCTTTTTTCCCTAGTACTTTCATATTTTATTTGTGCCTTCTACATGTCAATATTTTCATGAGAAATCTACTTTATTTGTATCATGAAATCCCTATATATGATATTTTGTTTTCTTAGTACTTTCAAGGGTCTCTCTTCCTCTTTGATCTTCAACAGTTTAACTGCTTAGGGTTTACTGAAATTCTTAGCTCTGAAAGAATACTTTTCATTAAATTTGATAATATTTTAGCCAATTTTTTTCTACAACTTCTTTTCTGGCTCTTTTCTCCTCATCTTCTAAAAATCCACTTACACATTTGAGGAAAGACTTGATATTGCCCCACAAATGTGAGGTTCTGTTCATTTTACTTCAGATTATATCTGTTAGGTTCTTTGGATTTGCTCATTTGTATTAATCTACAAGTTCAATATTTTTTTCATTTTCTGTCATTTGAAATCTACATTTAAATCATATAGTGAATTTTTCTTTTTAATTACTACATGCTTCAATCTGAAATTACCAATTTGGTCTTTCTTTGAAGTTTGCAATTTGTTGACACTTGCTATTTGTTCACTCAAAGTTTTTTTCTCTTAAGTTTTTGCCATATTTATAGGAGCTACTTCAACATATTTGTCTAAATCCATATAGTCTAAATCCAGTATTCATACTTAGTACCTATTTATTGAGTCTTTTAGTTTCTTAAATATGAATCACTCTTGTTTCTTTGTATGTCTGATAAAGTAGAATACTATGTGTAATACTTTGTAGCAACTCCTTCATTTTCTTTTCATTGAAGGTTGTGGGTTTAGTATACTAGCCAACTAACTTGCGTTGTGAAATACATCTCCCCCATAGAATGCAGTCACTAATATCTCTGTTCAGTTTTATTCTGTTCAGTCTGGCTCCCTAGAGCATCTACTACACCTGAATAGTTTAGCTGCTGGCAAATCATTTGGGGAGATGTTCTGCTCAAATACCTCAAGCCAGTAACTTCTTACAAAAATTACCTTCTGCAGCCCAAGTTATTTGTGGACTAAGAAATGCAATCAAAAGCAAAGTAAATTCAGAGGTCTCCCTAAACTTTCAAACTCTCTGGCATTTATGATAGTGGGCTAGAATTGTCCATTTTCTTAATATCATCATTTTAAGAAACAGAGTCCTATCAATTTTCTGTTAGAGTAGATGTATACACAGCTCTTAGGCCACCTCATACACTGTCACTTATATTGACTTATGTCCTTATATTATATCATAATTTGGTTTAAATGAGTATCCAGAATTTATATTATTATGATCTAAATGACACCATGAAGATGTTTCCTTTCATCGTCAACATTTTGTTTTTCCTGTAATGAATCATTGTTTTCTTTTTTCATCTGTTTAGTTTTCCAAGAACCTCCAGCTAATTCCTCCCAAGGATGTCTCAAGAGTGTTTTATTATATGTGGACATGATAGAATTTCCCAATACCACTTTAGAATGAAAATAGTCTTTAATCTTCCCTCTGCTTGCTTCAATCCAAACTGTTTTTCTCTAAGTCAGCTGCCCATCTTTCACCCTTGGCCTTCTCCATCTTGTTTTTGTTTTGCATAACCAGTATCCTAGGCAATCTCAAAAGTTCTTAGTTTTAGTGATATACATACATACATACATACATTCAGGATTCCTAAGTAAAATATGCTCATGAGGTCTATATTTTGAAATTTCATTATTTCCAAAAGTATACATATTAACTTCATGTTTGACTAACAATTTGACTGTGTGTAGAATTCTGGGATAAAACTTCATCCCAAATTATGAAGGGATTACTTCATTAGCTTCTAGTTTTCAGTTCTACTGTTAAGTTCAATATTATTCTAATTCGTAATCCATTGTACACTAACTGCTTTTTCCAATCTGGAAAATTTATTGTTGAGATTGCAAAATGGCTCCATTTTATCCCTCTATTAATTATAATGGCTACTTAGTGATTCCTTTCCATTAAGAAACTGAAGCTTTAGCTCTCAAAAATAGTCTTGTGAAGTGTTTTTCCTATTTTTGTTCTTTAATCATTTCCTACATCCTGTTTTCTCCATTCTCATTAGGATTTCTAAGTACTGAAATAAGAGATAAGCAAAATGGACCATGCCTCTATTATCAGGAAACTTAAATGATGATATATATTTTATATTTCTTTTCTAATTCTCAATCTCTGTCTTTTGGTATAATTTCAGGGTTTTTCCTTAATCTTATCTCCCAGTAAAGTATTTTGATCTTTTAAGCTACCACATTTTTAATACTATCTCCTTTAATTATAAAACCTACATTGTTTTATGTCTCCAAGGGTCTTGTTTTCTTGTACTTTGTACCTAATTTGTTTCTTTTTAGAGCTTCTATTCTATTTTCCCGATTGATAATTTATTTGCCTCAATCTCTTTTATATTGGGAATTTCCAATAATACTGTATCTGTTTTTTTAGAAATATATTAATATTTAAATGTAAGGCAATGAAATGTTGAGAAGAAGCTCTTAGGTGTAGGTACATGGTTTACTGACTACAGGATGACTGAATATATAAATTCTTTGAACAACATAAGCCCCTTTTTGGTTTCATGACCCCTAAGAATCAGGTCTGTCTTTTTCCTGCTGGTATTCTTCCATTAGTCAAAGAAAAGGTCCTCCAATCCTCTGTCTTTAGGATTGCCTAAGCAAATTGAAAAGAGAAAGGAAACTTAAAGAGTCTAATAGCTCCATATACAGACTCTGAACTAATGATTCTGCTTGCAGCTCTTTGCTTCGACTACCTTTCCTGTTACCTGCTGTCTTCCAATTCAGACCCATTCCATGTGAATACTGGCTCAGTCCTCACCTAGATGGTCAAGCGTGTTTCAGAGAAGCTTGCTCACATCTCCTGTTTACATTACTGGGATCTCCTCCTGATTTGTCTACTTTTGGATATACATCTATGTTTTTATTCCTTAACTAACATTTTAACCGGGCTTCAGGGAGGAGAGAAAAGGATTCTTAAACCAGTTCACCTTATTTAATTAGAAACTTTAAATTTCTAAGGTGTTGCTTAAGGGGTTTGTTTTCATTCTCCAAAAATGGAAATGAGGATAGCATCCCTCACCACTACTCAGTCTTCCTTTTTTGCTCATTCTGAGCAAGTAACTACTTGTAAGATTTTGATGATTTACAAAACAAACAGAAAATAACACCATCTGCCTTCCCTTAAATACAACAGCTTAACTTAAATTATAATTTCTAATTAATTATATTAAAAGTGATTTTTCATCACCCACAAAGCTAGCACAGCATATGGTAGCTCTCTAGACATTATAAACTGTATCTTTAAACAATGTTTTAATTATCAGGATTTTCATCATTATATTTTAAAGTAGTATAACAGAGTTTACAGAAAATATAGTTAACATTACTGGAAAAAGAATACAGAACAGAATATAAAACTTTGAATGTATTTTATTCCATTTCAACAGGTCCTCTCCAACCTCTAGTCCTAAAGTAGAACCTTGAGGCAGAAGGCAGCCAACCAAAGCAACTTTTCCATCTTTGGGAATGACAGAAACAAACTGAAATTTCATAGTGTTGCTTTCTACTACAAAGAAGATATGAAATACTGAAAATGATCCAGTTTCTCAATGTTTAAAAATCAATGCTGTGCACTTACAAAGATCAAAATATACAAATATTTTGATATGATATGTTAATTGGTTTCTAGTTTTAAAAAGCACCAATTCTATAAAATACTAATAATCTTTCATATATATTTACTATAAAATCTCATTTTTGTCTTTAGATAAGGAGGTAATCACTTTAGCTTTATGTTATGAAATTCTTACCTGATGACACAGTCTCTCCCAATACTACCTTGCAACGCTTACAAATTACTTTGGTATTTGCTTTTGGTTCCTGTAGAACAGAAAAAATGTCATTTAAATGTCATTCAGCTTTTCTTAAAAGGAATATATAATTTTAACATAGTCTCCAGAGTATACATTGAACTTTACATTTTATTCTGCCCTCTACTAAATACTGGGAACACATTTAGCCTGTATGTGTAATTCACATGCATAGAGATCTTTTTTTTTTCTTGTCTTAGGACATACTAATGTACTGATTGACTTTTCTAAACCTAGCCACTTCTTGATAAAGCAAATGATTTCAACAAAACGCAATTTATTTTTCTAAAAAGCACTTACAAATAGCTCTATAATTTAGAACAGGAAGATGGTAGGTGACAAAGGCAGAGACGGTTAATGACTTACCCCAACTCTTGTGTAGAGAAGACAGAAAAATCAGATCTTGAAATCATATTATTTTGATTTCTAGTCCAGAGCAATTTATGTAAAAGTAACCTATAACTCATAGCCAACCATATTTTAGAAGTTAAAATATCTAGCTTGTTCATATAATTCTACTTCTTATATTTAAAATATGCTCTGTAACTAGAAAGACTGTGTTCTGAACCAAATTTCTGAAACACTGTTAGACTTCAAAACTTCAAAATTGTAAATTCATTATGTAGGATTTGGATTAAAACACCTAGTTTTAATCCAAATTCACCTAATCCTTAAACAATGAATGCTTCTTTTCAAATTCAGAGTCACACCTTTGTTAAACCCATAAAACATTCCTCTCAACCTTATTCACTGCCAAAAAGCAGTGGGCAGGGAAAAAGAAGTCCTACACTCTGAAGGCTACTCCCCCAGGCAATTGCAGAATAGAGTATGGGGTGAAGGCCAGCGACTTTCTGATGTAGGATTAGCATATGCATTAATCTCTAAAATAAGTTTTAAATGATTGGTATAAGTTTGAATGTAAGTATTTTCCTTTGGCATAATTGTTTCCTGAAAAGTGGCATAAAATTCATATTTAAACTTAGTGCCATGGACAAGTTAGTATCAACCAATAGGGCCAATATTTAAATCTGAGACTCTTGACATAAAAGCTTATGCTTATAAGCACTAAGTGCTTTGCAAGTCACATATGATTAATTCACGGGGTAAATTTCATTACTTATAGCCAGCAATTTTTTTTAAAACATGAAATAGAAAAGAAAATATGACTGTCTCAACTATCATGTAGATATTTTAAAGGAACTTTTACTTTTGATGTGTTTATATATGTGTGCACATGTATGTATGCATGTGTGTGTTTGTGTGATCAGATCTTGATGTAAAAACTGCATATCCTCCTTTAGTAAAAAGTCAAAAAACCAAAAGCAACTGCTCAACTTATATTTGGGTTTTTCTTTTTAGCCCAGTCTCAATACCATATTACTTGCAAAATTTCATAAATGCTCCATGGCTCTTCCCCATAGGAGGAACTCCTGAGAATCCCTTCATAAGCAGAATTAACCTTCTATAGTATACAAATTTATTCCATTTTTCCCTAGGATAGCTGGAGGATTTGTACAGAATTTTTAGTCTTTCTCTAAAAGTCTCTGCAAGCAAATTATGGGCTCACATCTGGCTCAAACATTTGTCCAGGCACGTGCAAACCACAGACTGTGCTATCTCTGACGGTTACTCTGAGGAATATAACATCATTTTACTCAGCACATCACAGATAGCAGGTAATAGAACCCAACCAAGGTGAGTGACTGGATGGCATCATTCCTATCAGAGATAACAGACACAGAAACCAAGATAGAAACCAATTTGCTCAGGCTATGAGGAAGAGAGCTAGGAAAGCCAGTATGTGATAGTTGTAGACGTTGACATGGCAGTTTCTTACTTTCTTACAGTAAAAGATATCTATCTGGCCCCAAATTGATATTCTTTTCTAAAGATAATAGTTTTACATTTGAATTTGACTACACACAATAAATCTTACCAAAAACTAAAAGTATTTTTTTTACTAAAAGGTAAAATAGGGTACTAGAATAACAAAACTTGAGAAGAAAGGATTTTTTTATTCAAAGTCAAAAAAATTTTTTGTTAGGTGCTCTATAACGTATTTTATTTATAATTGTCTCCATAGAACATTTCACTTATACTTTCATGCAAAGAGGAAAAAAGTTTTTTCTTTTTCTTTTCTTTTTTTGTTATTGTTCTGCAAAATAAGATTCTAGAGACTAAAAATGGCAACAGAATACAGCCTTTCCAGGACCTGGAATCAAGACACCTGAAAAGCAACTTGATCCAAAAATACAGAGTAGATCTCCAGAAAGCTGAAGGAAGCTGACAAGAGAATTAGAAACTACAGAGATACTGGAGAAATGGTGCAAAAGAGAGAAAAGAATGAAGCGGTTCAGAAATCTAACACTGGCTCCCAGGAAGGGGAACTATCTTCACTAACACAAGATAAGCTTGGAGAGCAGTCCCAAGAAGAAACAACAGACCAGACCAACAGTGACAGGCCCAAGAAAAGCCCATGGTTATTGTAAACTGCAAAGATAGTATGGGGTTTTACTGCAAAAGTGACTCCTTCATGGTGGACCAGAGTTGGAGAAGATACCCAGTGCAGTGTCTATCATATGTGAGAGTGTTTAATACATTTATAATGGGACCATCATTCTATGTCTGGCTGACAGGCAGCTCTGAACCTCTGGTGATACATGCAAGACTGTCCCACTGAGTGGTATTAGGAGCATTCAGAAAGGGGTCAAATGTTGAAGAATGAGCTACAGAAAAGCTATACTTCTGGGTTTCTGGAAGTGACTGGGTTGGATAGGGCTAGAAGTGACCGCTGAAGAAAGGGGACAGGCTAGACACAGACCACCTCAGACATTTAAGTCCAGGCCAGGTAGGACATGAGTTCCCACTGCAACGGCAAGCAGAAAAACTGAAACAACACCCAGGATTTGGAGGCAGATTTATTTACGTCGACTGATCAAGATCATTCCCAAAATATCAGTCCCAGATCTCTGGTGGTCTAGGTCTTATATTGGATAAGTAAACAGGAAGTACAGAGGCAGAATGGCTTGTCAATTAAGGATTGGTTCATATAATGTGCAGCATAGTGACGAACTATGCATCATAGTGACCAGCCATTTCTAAGACACAGAAGCAACTGGAACTGGAACAGGAATTATTACCTAGGCAACTAAGAAACTCAAGTATACTGTCTGGGGCAGGGGCGCATTTTCTGTTACATCACCCTTGAAGTTGAGAAGCCAGGCCTCTTATGTGCACATTTCAGAGGGAGGTGGGCCTGAAAGTGCTGGCATTAAATTCAGCAGACTTCTAGACACACTCTCCAACCCATACTGCTGCCTATATCCAACACACTGCTCAGCGGTCTGTTTTCCCTGTCTACCAATGTGATCAGAGATAAACAGCTTGGCAGCTGCCACAGCATGAAGTACATGGGCAGAAGGCCCTCTGGAGCAGAATGGAGGACACCTAACCAACCCACAGGCCATAAATCTATATGGAGAAAGCCTTGATTTGGTGTACATGAAGGAACAAGAAAAATGGGTGAGACTGGACACCACTGACAGACACCATTGACTGACAACACCCAGGAGAAGGTGGGGCAAGATTCAGCATTCACATATAAAAATGCGAGTACAGAAAAAAATAGGTCTGACTAGTGACTCAATATCCTTCTATCATAGCTGGTGGACTGGAATACTACAGAGTCTGAAAGTAAGAAACATTCATTCAAAAACAATTTTTTTGCACTCCTTTTTTTTTTCCACTGGTTTTTTGAAGTATTGGGGTTTTTTTTTCCTTTTCTGTTTTCCATTTTAAATTATTTTGCTCTTTTATCTTCTTTTTCTTGTTTGTTCTTTTGTGTTACTTTTATCTAATTCTATTAATTTTCTATTTCCTTAATAAGATTCTTTATCTCACTTTTCTCTTTTTTATTGTCCTCTTTTTATTTTTCAGATTTTACTTGCTTCATTTTTCCCCTCCCCTGTCCTCTATATTTACTAGATTTACTACTAAGCTTTATGAATATTTACATACTTAACTGACTCTCTGCTGTTATTATTGAATTCTTGTCTATTCTTAGTGGTAGTACAGTTGGTTCATTTAGTACACAGTTACTGTATGACAATAATTGGTCTATCTTTGTGTTTGTATTATAAATCTCATTTTTGGGGCCAGGGATATAGCTCAGAGGCACAGCCCCTGCCTGGCAAGTCTGAGTTTGTGAGTTTGATCCCCAGTACCAAAAAAATAAAATAGAATAATAAAATAAATAAATAAATCCTGTTTTATTGTTAAGGCTGGTACAAGGGTAGCTTTTATTGGTTCTTATGATATATCAATACTCTAATTTTTCTTTATTATTGTTGCTGATTTTTTTGTTGCTATTGCCAGGGTGGCAAAGTTGTTATTATTATTTGGTTTTTACTTTATGCCAATATCTGCTTCTCTTTGTATCATCCACAATACTGTTCATTTCCTGAGAACTAGGTGCACAATCAATTATAATGCATCTTTCCCCTCTCCAAGTTAACAAAGGAGATCAGAGGTTGGAACAGAGGCAAAAGCCTATAAAATTAGCCAAGGCTAAAGCATCACTAAAAAGTAGCTGCTAACAAAGAGATCTACCTACTACTAATAACATCTTTCCAATACAGTAGACCAAGAACCTTCAGTGCATATACACAGACACATAGACACAGACACACAGACACACACAAAACATGAGAAAACAAGGAACAAAATGCTTCCAAAAAACTCCCACTCCCCCAAAACTGAACAATAGGGCATCGATTGGAAGAAAATAAAAAGACAAACAGCTGAATTAATATGGAAATGATAAAAAAAAAAGGCAACCAAAAATAGCAGTAAGATGCTCATTGAACTCAAAGATGATATAACTAAATGGATAATGGACATAAACAAAATGATCAGTAAGCATACAAGATACATAATAAAAAGCTACCCAAGTTCAACAAAATAGTACAAACATAAATGACAATTTTAGCACGGAATTAGAGAAAGAATTACGAAAAGGTACTAAACAGAAATATTGGAAGTAAAAAAAACTTAGTGAAAGTATGGGTAACAGAAGTCATTGATATGAGGATGGAGTGTCTGAATTAGAAGACAGGGCTGAGGCAGGTGACCATATGAGATACCTTAAAATTTAAGAGAACAAGGAAACTGAAACCAACAGCTGCTAGATGACACA
>RJWT010031103.1:0-13701 GCA_004365215.1 Cuniculus paca | reverse complement strand
GGGTCATAGCTATTTTGCCCAGCCTTGAATTGCACTCCTTTAATTTCATTGTTTGATTTACATAGATGCTGCATATAATTTTAAAAATAGTTTAAAACCACCACTTTTCTCATCATGTCTTCAGTATTTACTAAAGTGGGATAAAAGTCAATGCCATATATATTTATATATTCCTAGAGTTCAGATTATAATATGAGAAATGTTAAAATTTTGAGAAAAAGTATGGAAAATTGACCTAAATTTCTCCTCTGCCATACAGGAAAAGTCAGAATATAATCTTTTATTATAGCTTTTATAAATAAATTGTAGTATATAATTTACACTTCTAGTGTTCACTGGATGAAAATAATTTAAAAATAACAAAGCAAACAACTTAGGAACCATATGAAATAAAACAAATTAATATGTGTAAAGCATTAGTTTTAATAATAAATTTCAATAAATTACTGTTTTCATTAAAACATAACTTTGCTCACATTGTTTTGAAATAACTTTACCTCACTCAATAGATTCAAATTATCCAATCTGACTCAAGAAGATACAGAAAATCTAAAGAGCCCTATGACCAGTAGCAAAATTTAAATTGTCATACAACTTCTCTTATACAAACTCCAGTCCCATATAGCCTCACTCTTGAATTATATCAAATATTTAATGAAGAAATAGTATCAACACTATGCAAAACATTGCCAAAAGCAAAGGAGGATCATTTCACAATTAATTTCATAGGATCACTAACCCAGATACCAAAACCAAGTCTATACAGGTAAAGATACTATAGGCAAGAATCTTTCGTGAATACATGCCCCCAAATCCTTTAAAACTATTAAAAGTTAAATGGAATATTACATTTAAAAAGAAAAAATACATCCTGTTCAATTTTGGCAAATCACAGTGGTGCCAAAAATCCCATAAATATTTCACTGTATTAATAAATTTACAGATCAAGGGAGAAAATTGTGACATCATTACAATGTATCTATAAAAAGCATTCAGTGAAATACAACATCCATTTATGAAAACATCTCTTGAAAACCTAGAAATAGAGGAGAATTTCCTGAAACTAATGAAGGACAAGCATAAAAATTCTACTGAAAAGATCATTCTTATCCATAAAATCTTGAATGCTTTCCCTATAACACTGAGAATAAGATAACAATATGTTCTCTCACTCCTGATAGTATTCTACTGAATCTGATCTATGTAGTATGACTAGAAAATAAAGTAAAATCATAAAAACTGGTAAAGAAGTGTAATCTTGAATTGTGTACCAGCAAAATATTAAAGGTCTTCCAGAAAGCAGTTCTAAATAATAAATGAATTTAGTGTTATTGAAGGAATGAATGTTGATATTAAAAATTACATGTATTTACATATCATATTTTCATATATGCAACATGAGCCTGGTGATTCAGATTTTAATGTCCAATATATGTCATCACCAAGGACATTAATAATTATCTAAAATTTATATAGAATATAGTAAACCCCATAAACCAGTACAAAAGAAGTAAACTATGTCTCATTGAGCTGAATGTTATCTGTTGCAGCATGTTTTGGTTACTTGCCTCTCATTGCTGGGACAAAACACCTGACAACCAAAGTGAAACAAAGAAATGTTTATTTAGCTTACAGTTTCTGGAGATTTCAGTCCATAATCAGCTGACTCCAAGGCAGGGTGGCATGGCACTGGGGCAAGTCTTCAAGGCAGCAGCCAGAGCAAAAGAGAGAAAGCAAGCCTCCTTTTCTCCCTTACACTGGCCACCTTCTTCCAGGGCAGGTGTAGCACTCACAAAATGTCCTTGCCTTCCTTTGTACAGGATGAGGATATTTACAAAGTAACAACCCTGGCTCCCTGCTGAGTCTCTCAGTTAAACTTCTAAACTGCTCAAGTTGACACAAGGTATCAACCATAACACAGCATAATTTGTCTTAGATAAGCACTGCCTTAACTTCACTATTCATCAAACAGATAATTATTAAATAAATTATAGCACAGCTTTGTAGTGGAATATTTTACATTCATTCAATTTTATCCATAAGGAATATTTAATGAATATTAAAATGCTTACAGAAGATGCAACACACAAGGTTAAAAAACTTATATTCAGTATAGTAACAATTGTGAGTGAATGTATTTATATATTAAGGTACACAGTTACAGGGATTATCTCAATAAGGAAGAGTAACAGATGAAGTTTTATTTTTATTTATTTTTTATTTTGAAGAGAATAAAACACAAAACAGAATAGAGTCAAAACAAAACAATGAACATGATACAAGACTTCAAAACAAAATAAAAGGAAACCAACAATGGTTACCATGTTGCCTCTTGCTGCCTTCACAATAACTTCCCATACCATCAGGCACAATAAAATCAAACAAAACAGAACAGAATAAAACTAATTAAAACAAACACTGAAAGTAGCACAGGACTTCAAAACAAGACAGTTGGAATACAACAGTGCATCTTGTTATCTTCAAAGTAGCTGTTTATATCATCAGACTTAATAAAATCAAACAAAACAAAATAGAATCATCAAAACAAAACAATGAAGATGATACAAAACTTCAAAACAAGATAAAAGGAAATCAATAATGACTACCGTAATGCCTCTTGTTATCTTCAAAATAGCTTCCAATACCATCGGGCATAATAAAATCAAACATAACAGAATAGAATAACACCAGTCAAAACAAAACAATGAAAGCAGTACAGGACTTCAAAACAAGACAATGGGAATACCACAGTGGCTACCATAATGCATCTTGTTATCTTCAAAGTAGCTGCTTATACCACCACACATAATAAAATCAAACAAAACAAAATAGGATAAAATCAATCAAAAGAAAACAAGTAAAGCAATATAGGGCTTTGAAACAAGATAATAGGAAATCAATAATGGCTACTATAATACATTTTGTTGTTTTTGAAATAGCTGTCCATGCCATCAAATATGATGAAATTAAACAAAACAAAATAGAATAAAACCAAGCTAAACGGGAAAATGAAAACAATACAGGGTTCCAAAACAGGATATAGATTAACAATGGCCACTGCCTTCCCCTGTAGACATCTCTTCCCCTTTCACCTTCACAACATCTATTGTGCATTTTGGATCCCACTAACTCCTTTAGTTTTTTATACTAGGGAGACAACACAATGTTCACCCACGTGACTCTAAATCATTTCACCCATGAGCATGCTCTCAAGTTGTATCCGTTTACCTACAATAGCCTCAAGGTTATCTTTCTTTATAGCTGAGTAGCTTTCCATTGTATAGAAATGCCATGTCTTTCTTATCCATTCTACAGTTCATTGGTAAGCCACCCCTACTTTTTTTCTGGTTCCCTGTCACATAGAGCATTGTTTTTTCTCCTTTGACTTTTAGACTATAAATTTCCTTTTGAGTTAAACGTGTTCCATGAATAAAGCATATTGATGGTTCCTGTCTCCTGATCCACTCTGCCTGTGTTTCTTTTTATAGGTGAATTGAGGCCATCTACATTAATGGTTATGACCAATATGCACTGGTTTGTCTCTGCCATGCTATTTTTCTGCCATTGACAGCCTACTTTTCCCCTCCCTTCAATTGTCTGCCTAGCTTGGTAATCCCTCTCAGCCACTGTTCCTGGAACTGGACTCTTTTTTATCTCTCTCTAGAATGTCCTTCAGTATTCTTGGCAGTCATGAATTCCTTCAGTTGTTCTTTGTCATAGAAGTATCTTCTTTCTCCATTAACTTTGAAAGATAGTTTTGCAGGATACATGAATCTGGGTTGCAAGTTGTTTTCTTTCAGGACTTGCATTACTTCACTCCAAGCTCTTCTTGACTTGATGGTTTGTGTTAAGAAGTCTGCTGTGATTCTGATGGGTTTTCCTTTATAAGTGATCTGTTTCTTTTATATAACAGCTTTTAATATTCTGTTCTTGTGTTGAATTTCTGGAATCTTGATTATTATATATCTGGGTGTAGATATATTTTGGTTATGGCTAGCTGGAGTTCTATATGCCTTACTTATCTGAATATCATGTCCTTTCCCATGTTTGAGAAGTTTTCTGCTATTACTTCTGTAAATAGAATTTTAATGTCATTTCACTGACACCTATTTTCATTAAACTATTTTGCTTTGCATTGTCTTGCACTCATTGAATTGTTGTTTCCTGTTTCTTTGTTTTTTTGATTTTGTTTTTTGTTTTTTGCAGCACTGGGAATCGAACTCATGATCTCACACTTGCCAGGCAGGGACTTATGCCACTGAGCTAAATCCCCGGCCCTAGTTTCTTGTTATTTTTAAGAGATCTTTCCTTTCACAATCACAAATTGCACATCTGTCTTCAAGGTCTGAAAGTCTATCTTCAGTTACTTTCAAGCTATTTTTCCAGCTTTCAATGGAGTTTTTAATTTCCTGGCTATCTCTTTGAATCTGTTTAATGCATTTGAAATCTCTCTTATATTGTTCATTCATGGTTTCCCTCATTTTCCTATGCTCCTCTATTTTTTTTATCTACGTCTTCTTTAGAGATGCTAGGCAATTCTTTTATTATGTTTTTCATTTCTTCTTTTACTCAAGGTAGTATTTCTTTTCTAATTTCTTTTATAGCCTCATGAAGTTGTCTCTTTACTTCAGTTGCCATCACTGCAGAAACTTCAGGTGTGCAACTCCTGATCTCTTCCATGTTTTCATCTTCTGGACTTGCTCTGCTTGCATTGGAGTCCAGGGACTGCCTTTTGCTTCTTCATCTGACATTTTCCTGGGTTCTTCCAAATAAGCAGGTAGTGGGGTCCCAAGCACTTCCCACTTTGTCTACAATTTCTCTGGAGTATGACTGGTTCTCCTGGCCAGTGCTGGCTATAGGTATCCAATGGTGGCCACTGGGTGTTCTGTTGCAGGGTTGGCTTCTGTTTTTCCCAGCCCTTGCTGGCTACCTGGAGTGGAAGTGTCCCAAGGGCTGCTGGTGTGTGTGCAGGAGCAGGGCCTGCTGCTGCCTTTGCACTGAGATGGTTACCTGTGGACAGTGTCTCCCAATGTCTGCTGGAGTGTGTGAGGGAGCAGGGCCTGCTGCTGCCTTCCCACTAAGCTGGTTACTTGTGGGCAGTGTCTCCCAATACCTGCTGGAGTGTGCCAAAGTTTTATTTTTAAATAATTTTTCATAGTTATTTCATGCAATGAGCATGATTTACTTGGAAATGCAGATAAAATGCAGTCAACAGTCAATTTTTTTTAAAAAAAAAGAGAAATTGCCATGGGATTAAAAGATGCTGAGAATTTTTAAGTGCTGCTAATCATTCAAGAAATGCAAGTGTTCCAAATCACAGTGACCATGTGCTTTGAGCAGATGGCACCTGGCAACTGAATTTATTGCCACATAATCATAAAATAAATTCTGACAAATTTTCAGTTTGGGTGGAAATAGAGTCACCATTTCTGAAGAGTTCCACAAATTTTGACAAGAATAAATCATGCCTTGTTTCACTGGTGGTTTAATTGCTTTATACAGCTCTCAGGATGTGGCTCAGCATGCAAACACCTGCTTCCTCAGTGTAGCTAAATTTCTGTAGTTTCTGGAGTTTCTCCAGTATTCCTTTGTGATAGAACTTTGGAAATAAGAATATGTGGTACAGAATCTTTTATAAATGGCTCACCATCTTCTGTATGATATGGGCTCTATTTAATTCCTTTAGCACTTTGTGTAACTGTTAACAGTAAAGCAGATTATATCCAACGATGAGGTGGGTGGACTAGATCCCAAATTGAGATGGATGCTTAGTAATAAATCCCCAGTCTAAGTTCAATATTTCAAATACCAGATTCGTGTGGACTTATTCATTGATGCTTCATAATAGACCAATGTCACCAAACTTTTGCCTGGACAACATTTTGCAAACAATTTTTTGTTGTTATTGTTGTTGCTTTGTATTCTTACGAAGATTTCATGTTTTCATTTGGTATGTGACAGTTGGTAAATAAAGTGTATAAAATGAGACTTTCTTGTTGTCTCAAAGATGTCCTGTGGCCCCAGGGATGTGGATACTGGATAGGGGCACTAAGGAAGTCTTTGAAATAGGCTGGAGGATATAAGAGGATTCCATGAGAATCATTCACAGAAGCGTCTCAGTCGCTTTCCCACTGCTAGCACAAAACACCCGACACTCCCAGCTTAAAGAGGGTCAGGTTTATTTAGGCTCATGTGTGCAGTCCAGGGTCACCTGGCTCCAAGACAGCATTGTGGAAGGGCCTGGGCAGAAGACAACTGCTCATTTCCTGTTGGCAGGGCAGCAGAGGGAGTGAGGAGTAGGGTGGGAGAGAGCTGGGAACAAGAAGATACCCTTCCAGGTCACAGTCCCCATGCTATCTGCAACCAGGCTCCTAACAGTATGTCAGGTGGAATGACCTCAATGTCCAATTACTTTCCACATACATGAGATTTGGGAGACTCTTTTACATCTAAACCATAACAAAGAAGAGTAGAGAGGTGGAGGGCATTTACCACCACCATGCTGGATAAAAGATGGAACAAGGGAAGTACTTAGAGAATTTTGGTCATTCATCAGAATGGGTGACTGACTCCTCACCTCACCATGAGGCCAACACTGTAGAGTCCTCCAGTGCTGCCCAGGTGGGTACAAGACCAGCGTGCAAGAGAACTTCAGGGAGAACCTGAGTTTGGAGGCACAGAAGTTTCTATTGTCACCATTATAAATTCGAGGTTGGGAAGCAAAATGGGGGCTGAGGTTGTTCCTGAGAGCCAAATATGCAGATACTAGTCAGCAACTAGACAAGACACACTTCACAATTGCTGGAAAAGCCATGAGTGAATTTTCCTGTGGACCAGGTGGATACCTTAGAGTTAGCTGAGCTTGAGTCATCTTGAAAAGATTCAGACCAGGTCAACTGCCTGCCTAGAGTGTCTAGCAGGCAGAGTACTCATACAGCAGAAGATAAGAGCTCAAGAGTCTCAGGTCTGCATACAATGAGACACTTCCCCTAAGGAGACAGGGCAGTGTATGGGTCTGGGGCATTTGAAATTAATTTTAGGAACATTCTGCACATCTCAAAAGAGTCCATATTTGAATGCCAATCCTACCATTGGGAATTTCAATAAACAAAGGAGAATTGTCATACTACCAGCTAATTGAAAGTGATTTTTGCCACTTTTGCTCTCATTCTTCTCATCCTGGAGAAGCCAAAAGCAAAAATAAAAGAAGTTGCAGAGGAAAAGAGGTGAAGAGCATGTGAGAATGGATGTATTCTGCCTTTGCCATTTTCACTTCTGAATCCTGAATGATGGATCTGATCCAGGAGAAGAGGAGAATTTATTTTGACTTAGACAGTAAAAGTCTAAAGCACACCAGGGGGCTTAATGCAACACAAAGATCATAATATCCTCGTGATTAACAATGAATTAAGCTCTAAGATGTCTGCAGGAGATACTGTCAGGAGAAAGAGAAAACTTCATAGTTGTTACAGAGCATTGTGGCAGAAACATAAACCTTTGTCTTAAATTATACCCTACTAAGCCTGGTGAGTCTTTTTATGGACTAACGACAGAAAAAAAAATTAACTTACATAATATCATTCATAAATATTGGGTTTTCAGAACTGATGATATTTTGAAAAAAGTTATTTGAATTCTTTTCTCATCAGATCATCTCAGTAAAATCTTTAAAGTTATTTTGACTAGATAGGTGAGTTTTACTGTATTTTGTGGAATCACAGTCTAATGTAAATAAAAGAAATTCAGAAATATAAAGTATCCAATTACATACATCAGTTACTAATAATTTTATAGCCCATTTACATATGTATATATAATTCCTAATTTTATTCACATTATTTAACTTTAGAATGTCTACATACTTCAATCAATAAATGTTAACAAATGTTTAAGCTTCTTCATTGTGGAAAAGCCAAATAACAAGGCAGAATATAAGATACTGGAAAAACTTTACATAAGAAAAAAAATTTTCTGTAAGGAATTGTTCAAAGCCTAAATTATTAGGTCACTAGAAATCTAAAAAATACTTTTCATTACATGAGGCTTGTGCTTTTGAGCAATAGATTTTAAAAGGAATGAAGGTAAATGTGTAAAGAGTTCATTGTCACCCACTTAACTAAATTTATTGTTAGATTTAGCCCAACTGTATGGAAAATTTGATGAGTTTTAATATTTATGAATCTCTTGGCTTCCAAATGTTTAAATGTAATACTTTGTCTCAGTCACTGTCTCATCACTGGGACAAAATGCCTGACATTTGCAACTTAAAGGGGAAAAGATTTATTTTGGCTCAGCTTTTATAGGATTCAGTCCATAGCTGGCTAGTTCCAAGAAAAGAAAAGCATGGTGGGAGGGTCTGGTGCAGGAAAGCTGCTCAGAGCATGGAGGCCAGGAAGCATAGATAGAAGGGAGGAGCTAGGAAGGGAGATTTACCCTTCCAGGTCACATTCGCAGTGACCTGCCTGTACTGACCAGACCCAACCTACTAACAGCACATTTAGCTACTGAAATTGTCCCCATGATCCCATCACCTTTGAAAAGCTCTGCCTTGGAGCACATGAGAATTTGGGGGGAAACTACATATAAACCAGATCATAATTCATTTCATGTTTCTTCATTTTCCCTTGACCTGACCTTCAAGCCTACAACTTCTGAAGTAGAAGAAAATGTAGTAGATAAAACCCTTTAGGCATTCAGCTAAAACAAAAAGGACCCTTCTTTGAAAAAAATTGCTGTCCAATCCATACCAAATGCCCTTTCACTAAGCAAACTACAAAAGATGCATTTAATGTTCATGCAGTCTCAGGTACTTTATGTTTGTTATGTTAAATGCATGAAATTAATGTACAATTTCCAAAATCCTGCTTTTGAAAATGTTATTTATTACAAAGAAAATTTAGCTGTACACGTGTGGTGTTTCCCATATGTTTCTCCTTTAAAAACAGTTTTCTATCTCTTCTCTTATAAAATGGAAATTATCAAGAAACTGCTTAGAGAGTTCATCACTCCTGCTTTTTGCTTGGTTATTTCTACTCACTAGATGTGCTCCTTCACATCCAAATCTCCATCTCTGTTGCCTTGCTTCTTACACGCTCCACTTACCTTCTACCCACCAGGTTCAGACTAGCAGTTATACTTGGATTAGTTCCTGTCCTAAACTAGACCTGCTTAACAACTCACCAGCTGAGGGAGAAAGGTTTCTGTCTCCCTCTGGACCAATGACCAGTTCCCCACACTCCACTTGGGGTCTCACTGACCCTTTTCACTTAACAGTTTTCCTGAGCAGCTGACCTTTTTCGCCAGATCTTAATCTATTCAGCTAGATTAAACCTGGTTTTGCAATACTCTGTGGACTGGTGAAGGAGGACTTTGAAAGCTTTCAACAATAGCAAACAGCCAGCTGTGGCGTACGTGCCATAAGTTCACCAGCACTGCTCTAGACCTTTCTACAGGTGGGGACCTGACCCCAGTGTCTCAGGCATTTTTGAGAAATGGTCTCTTCTTTTGTCTCTTTTATTCCATCTCTATTTGCAAATCTAATTTCACATTCAGTACGAGTATATGTCTTTATTGTACAAAATACTTAGATAACTATTCAATGTTCTTTATTGTCTTGCACATTTAAAATAAAATTGCGTTTTCCTATACATCAGCTGGTACAGGACCTAAATTTTATCAAAATATAAATTCATGAGCAATGCATTTGGCACCTTAGACTATAGTTGTATAGCATTTCTGGAGCTATACATACATGCCATACAATGTGCAGTATTTTAATATGACATTTCTTTTGCATGACCTTTTGTATATTTTTGATCTGACATTTATTTTACATCACTTTTTCAAAAATGTATTTCTTAATATAGTCACCAGTTTTTACAAAATTGATGGAATTTGTATTCATTTATTTCACGACATTATTACCCCTACTTGGACAAGTAGTTTCTTTTCCAATTCTTTTAAGTACTTAGAAATGGTTGTATAGGTTTTTAATAGTGTTTTTGTTATTATTATTGATCAATTATTGATCACATTAAAAGAGAATATATTTAGATAATATATATAAAGATATATTATATGTATATATTGGTGAATTATAAGCAATCTTCTATGTATCTTTTTTCTTTTCGTGTCCTTTTTTGTTTCAGTTGTTGGTAAGAATTCTTCGTAAATCAGTAACTAGTCTGTTGAGATGAGAGTTCAAACAACTAATAGAGAATAGTTTTGGAAAAGATGGGCTGGTTGTTTTCTACTAAAGTATGGCATCATTTCTCAATAGCATTGGTTTTCCTAACATTACTACTTCCCTAGCCACATTTGGATGACTTTCACAAAGCAATAGTTCTCAGAGTGTGGTCCACAGAATAACAGCCTCATGATCTCTTGGGCATAAGTAGAAATATAAATTTTAGCCCCAAACCAGAAGTACACCAGTGTACCAGGGGCAATAAGGAAGACTGGAATCCAGCATTGTGTTTTTATACCAGCCTTGCAGGTAATTTTGATGTATTCTAAAGTCTGAAAATCAGTACTGGAAGCAACAAATACCAAAAATACATTCTTAAATTTAAAAAGTGACATACTAAGAAGGGGGAGCATTAGGGACTGTAAGAGAGCTAAGGAGAGAAAGGGAAAGAAGTGAGAAGGTAGAGTGGGCACAGGTATGCTCAATGTGGAAATGTCACAGTAAAAGTCATTGCTGTGTATAATTAACACGTTAATAAAAGGTGACATGATTAGAGAGTTTTTAAAATGCATGCCTGATAGACTTGTGTCAAAAAAGTAAACAGGTGTTGTTATGGTTTGTACATAGATGGCCCCCACAAGCCTCATGTAGTCAGGGAAGCCACTATATGTAGCGTCTGTGATTGACTCATTGTGTAGCGCTGAGATTGGCAGTGTGAGTTCTGCACCCACCCAGAGGTGGAGCCAACATGCAATATAAGATCAGAATAGGGCATGTTTTTTCCCTTTTCTGCATGGTTCGCTCTTGCTGCTTGCAGCTGCCATGAATGGCTGCCCCTTAGCCATGCCACCCTGCCTTGGAGCCAGCTGAGTATGGACTGAAACCACCAGAACTGTAAGAAATAAACCTCTCCTTCCTTCACTTTGGGTGTCAGGTATTTTGTCTCAGCAACAAAGGAAAAGTAACTAAGACAGGTGTTTAAAAAATCATCTTGGCAGAGCCCATTTTAACTACTCCAAATTGAAATGGTCTTTCCAATAAAAACTTCAATGAAATTTCATGACACAATGTGTTTGTGTCATGAAAGAAATAAAATGTTCACACCAAAGACAGCTTCCTTCGTCATAATGGAGTCTGGTGTATAGGCACATAAGCTGATATGCCACCATCTGCTTTACGTGCCTACATTTTCTTCTAGAGTACATTAGCCCACTTTTTAATTAAATCTGAAATCCTTGGAAATTAGCTATTAAGAAATAACGAATTTTGAATTTTAAAATTGAAAATAGTATTTCCTAGCATAGTTCCTTTCAAAAACTGCAAGAAGTAGTGTCAAAAAGAAGATTGGAGCATCCTTAACCATAACAAAAGGGGATTACCTTAAAGGGCACAGTTAAAATTTGCTCTAAAGGACCAGGGATACAGCTTAGCAGCACAAGTGCTGGCCTCAAGAGCAAGTCCTAAGTTCCATTGCAGGTACCAAAACAAACAAACAAATAAACAAACAAATTGCTTTAAAATAAAAGAGAGAAAGCAGAAGGCAAACCAGAGGGAAGGTTGCCCATGGGTAAAAATCAATGGCATTGTGTTGCCTCAGCTAGTCCTGGAAAGTCTCCTTCAGGGTGTTACCCAATCACTATTTATTTTTTTGTAAATGTGCCTATGTGATTTTCTATCAAGTGCTCTGTATCATGTGAATCTTATTAAAGTCACTTACTGATTATTTTACAACTTTCTCCAGTGTTCAGTATAACTCTTGTCCTTGTTCATTATTACGTGGTTTTATCTGCTAACATTCAAGTGTTGTTGTGGTGTAGATCTAGAATGTCCCCCAAAAGTCTCCTGTATTCAGAGGTGGGGTTTTTGGAAAATGATTAATCTGTGTGGGATCATTATACTCACCAGTGGATAATCCATTGATGAGTTCATGACTAAATGTGCTATCAGGAGGAGGGGCCTGGATGGAAGAGATGTGTCAGGGAGGCATGCCTGTGAGGGTATATTCCCACTTAGCTCTTTCTGTCTCTCTCCTTCCTGGCTGCCATGAGATGAGTGCCTTTCCACTGTCATCCCCTTCTGCCATGCCAATTTTTGCTTGTGAGCCAACCAACTATAGACTGAACACTCAAAACTTTGAGCCAAAATAAACCTCTCCTCCTTTACATTGCCCCAGTGACAGGAGGGTAACAAATACAAGCACATAGACATTTCAATGAAAAGGTAATAGTTCTGATGGGTTCTTTATTATTTCTAGTAAATATTAGAAACATCCATTTGAAGAACACTTAATGTTAAAATTTTTTTACATATTCTATTTTTCTCTCATATCAGAATCTTGGCATGATTATCATGGTAAATACAGCAGCAAGCATGGGTAGAATTGGTTAATATAATATATTGGTTAATATATATTATTATTATTTCTTGGCATTCAGTGGTTATCTTCAGACTCAAGGTGATGGAAAGGAAAATTGTAGAGGGAAAGTTTTCTTTCCACTTTTGTAACAGTATTATTTTAGCTTCTTTCTCTTGCTGGGACAAAATACTCAACACCCATAAGTTACAGGAGAAAAAATTTATTTTAGTTCACAGTTGTACAGGTTTCAGTTCATAGTCAGCTGTCTCCAAGGCAAGGCACCATGCCAGAGAGGCATGGCAGAGGAGAAATACTCCTTGACAAGGCAACCAGGAAGCAGTAGGCAGTCATACTTTCCCAGGCCACACCACAGTGACCCACCTCTTTCCACTTCTTTTGGGCTTCAACTCCCAAAGTCACACCCAGGAATAAACCCACAAGTGGACTAATCCAGTATCACACATCCACATGAAGCTTTGGGGAGATATCTTTATGTAAGCCTTAGCAAGTATTCTTCCTGTGCACAATGCATGCCATTGAAATACGGTTAATTCCAAATGTAGAAGTTGATCAAAGCAGGTACTGATCAAAAAGAAGATTGATATTCCTGAATTATCTACTTCCTGTGTCAGTTTGTCATTGTGTTTGAGTTTCATTTATACATTTACATGAAATCATGCTCCATTGATCCATTATTTGTAATCACATTTGATTGGACATTATAATAGGAATGCAAATAATTTATTCAATGCTAAGTGTTAATACTTGAATTTTAAGATCTATGGAATAAGTTGAATACTTGAATTTTAAGATCTAAGAATTTTAAGATCTATGGAATGAGTATATATTTGGGCCTTTCCATCAAATGGGACAATGTTCTTTTTTGTTTTTCAGCTATAAATTGATCTCCATTTGTCATTTCCTTAGGAAAAGAACATGAACTACATATACATATCAGTTGCATGGGTCAATAACCTGAATAAAAGTTAAATCATTAGGTTATCTTTTGTTGAAAATAGCCAGACAGATGACTATAAATATAAGTCACATGGCTACTAAATTTTAAACCATGATACTTAAATTAACTCATTTGAATCTGATTTTTTGTTTTGGATAAAATACTTTCCAGAAAAAAGATTCTTTCAATATTTATATACAG
>RJWT010031102.1:0-14465 GCA_004365215.1 Cuniculus paca | reverse complement strand
CAGACCTCTGCTTCCATTATCCAATCTACTTCCTTAAAGCCCTGACCCTTACTCAGTTTACCCCTCTCCAGCTCTCTAAGAGTGTCTGGGAATCTAGAAGTGACTGGAGCAAGGAAACTTCTCTTTGGCCATTGTTTTGGAGATGCTTTTGATGTATTTCAAGACTGTTCCTTCGTCTGAAAAGCACACAGGGTATCTTACATAAGAACCTGACCTCTAGAGTTTCCTCAAGGCCTTGACACAGAGGCAACTCTGCTAAGACAGTGGTCCCAGGATGCTCTCACTCTCACGCTAGTCCACACACACACCTTCCAGCAATTTGCCAAGACTACCATGTGCCTGCCAGTTTATTACCCCAGCACATTCTGCTCCAGATAAGCAGATCTCAACTGTGACTCTATATTAACCTGTCTTTCCATATTTCATGGTCATGCTTTTCCTTGCAATCTTGTTGCTTTGAATCATCTAAGAAAACTCATTGATTTTACAGCTGCCCCAGCTTTTTCTGGTTGTAACAACAGGAATGATGACTTCCTTTCAAACTCCTTGTATGTCATAGTTGAAACCAGTACTGTTTACAGCTTTTACCTGCTCTCAGTTTAGCTTCCAAACTAGGACAGCTAAAATAAAATGCATAATTAATTTCCCTTCCTGGCTTCAAAGCTAAGTAAGCAATATAGTGTAGTGTGAATTAGAGAATGTGAGCTTAGAATGCAGACGGCCTAGTTTCAAAATCTAATTGCTAAAGCTTTAGGGGTCTAATCATGAAAATAAAGATAATAACACGCCTATGCTTTGAGTTTCCTAAAAGGAAGCTCAATGCCAGGCACGTAGCTCAGTAAGTCATGCCAGTGTATCCTTAACATTCCATATATTTGTTGAATTTTACTTTGTAGCAGACATCATGTGAGTTTAACAGTCAAAAAACCCAGAGTAAAACCCAGAATGACAAAACCAAAAATGTTATTGGAGATAAGAAAGTCAAAGTCTATCATGTTAGACATGAGTTTATATTCTGCATCTACATTATGGCCCAAAGCTAATTTCAGGTAAATAAGAGATGGAATAAAATTTCCCCCCCAAAAAAAATCCCATGTGATTGATTAAAACAATTTGACAATTTCTTTCAGACTAAAATCTTAGGGCCCATTGTATAAGACAGTAAAGGTAAATAGACAGGAAAGATTAATCTAGTTGGCTAAATTTTCTAGTTAAGGTATCAGGTTCAGATAAAACATTTTAACACTTTCCAGGAAAAAAAAAAACCAGATTCTAGGAACATAGCACTCTGTCTTTAAAAAAAAAATTAAAGAAAAAAGAAATTTAATGAGGCCATATGAGTAGGCTTGACATCTCCACCTGTTATGGAATATCACACCAGGAATTTGACACTTGAGTCCCTCCAGGCACACAGAAGAGCCTGGATTATTAGAAATTTCTTGCAGCTGGTAGGTAATCAAGTACATCCATCATCTCCAAAACAATTTGGAGGGGCCAGCAGGGTTACATATCCCTAATGAGAGGACAAGGAGAGGTTCCTGAAAACTTCAGCAAAAACCATGCTGTGATCAGGAAGTACATGTTTCAGAGAGAATTTGAAGGTAATAAAGCCTGCAGCTTAGGTGAGAACAGTTTTATTTCTGTGCATTATTTTACCCACATTAAAATCACTTACAACTTTTGATTGTTTCATTACAACTTACTTTCATTCACCACGCACTGTAACCTGGATAACAATTTTACGGTAGGCTGGGTAAATAAACACAATGACAATCACTGAAATAGAAAAACATCAATAAGGAGAACAAGATGGATAGATGGAAGCAGGTATATAGCTGCATTTAGCAGTGAATGACTAAAAATCAACTCCAGAAAGATGAAAATCTAATATGAATAAGAGATCTTGGAAAACAGCAAGAGTAACAAAATATCCCAGGCACCTTGTGTCATAGCTCCACAGACAGGTGAAAAAGTCTCTTCTGCTGGGATAAAGGTGTAAGAGAGAGTCCCTGAAAACTCTGCCCACATGGATTCCTCACAAACCTAGCTATCAAAAAGCTTCACAAACCTTCTGGCTTACAAACTAACTAGATAAATAACCTGTACTCTCCACAATAGCCTTGGTTTGGAAGAAGACTTCATATCATCATCCAGAAAAACCTTGGAGTAATGAAGCTAAGAGCCATCTTGAAAAGGGACCTATTGTGTGCATTTGGACTGTACTTGGGCTCTAATACACCTGGTATGTCCACTGCTAGGACTGCAGACATTCTACTATAATGGCTCAGTGGGTTGCTGTCTTGTGAAACAGACATAGCCCTATAGAGTGACTCTGATTCAAGCCTGCTGGGTCTTCTGCAGTGTAGGGGACAGGTGCTGTAACACAAAGAACAGAGGGTACTTCTCTCAAGACCTCAGGGACGAGGTCAGTGGTAGCTAATCTATGGCACATGTACCACAGCAAGCTGCTGTATCATTGAAAGCTCAGAAAGTTTTGCCATCACTCGACTAGGTATTCTGCCTTCTGAAAGCAGGGGTGTGGCCAGTCATGCATATATTCACACATGTCCAAGGACTAAAAGTGGTTACATGTTTCCAACCATCTTTACCTAAGTGCGCACAGGAAATCTGTCGTTAAATCTGGGGAAAATCTCTGGAGTTAGATTGCTGCCCAGTCAACAGGTTCATACTCCAGCAGCGGTTTTGAGCAACTGCCCAGCTTCAACTGCTAGTCAATGTCCTGTCCTCCAGGTGTACAGCCTAAGAAGGTCTACAGAGAAATCCTGCCCAGGGCCATTCTGCAATCAGTCTCTCCTACAAGCATGTCAGCTGTGAAGAATTTTGCTTGGATCCAGGTTTAACCCACTCCAGCTCAAACCCTGAGAGTTACTATAGCTGAATCTGGTAAAGAAAACTCCCATTTGATGGCCCATCCCCAGGTATCCAGGAGAGCCTGAAGTTATTTTTCTGGAAATGCAAACCCGTATTCAGAGCAAGAGGAACATGACCACTGGCAATCATATACATGTGTCTTATCAGCCACCATCACACCTTGTCTGATCACACACTGCTGACAACACTCTGTGTGGGTGCCACAGACAGGGTGCTCTGATGTGTGCCCTCACTTCTTACTGTGAAGCATCCCTCTCTCATTAGTCGATAAGTGCTCTAGGTCCCTCACTACTACTGGGGCATCCAGTGCCAGAGATCATTCTAAGTAATTCACCCAAGATTGTCAGCACCTGAGGAAACCTCCATCGCTCAAAAGGAGCCACCATTATAGCAGTAAGCACACAATTGCACCTCACATTCAACTATGTGCATCACAACTGCCTGAACTGTCCGAGCATCTGCATTCTTTCATGACTTGTGAAAATAGTGTGTCCTTTCAACTCTGGTACAGTACATACTGTGTCCAAAGTCATTAAACAACGCCAAAAAAGCTACAGGAAGATTACATCAGGATGACCAACTGGAAATAAACTCAGTATTGCATATCAAAGCAATACTTTAAAACACCTTCATGAGAAAGCCACTTACTAAGAAGCTAAGCTAATCCCATAAAAGTGGTAGAGATATCTCATTCACCAGCTGTACAAAAATAAATGTAGGAACATAAGAAATATAAAAAGGTAACTGGATACCTAGGAGATCATAACTCTCTAGTAAAAGATTCCAAGGATATTGAAATGCATGAAATACCTGATAAAAGCTCAACTAGACCAAAGAGAATTCAGATCGACAACAGTTAAGTGAAATTTGGGATATGAGGTAGAAACTCAGCAGTAATTGGTTCTTTTTCAAAAACAAACCCTGGGTATGAAAAGCTTGATAATTCAAAGGATTCAATAAAATACAAAATAAAGCCTCAAATACATACTATATAAAGCAGAACAGAGAGTATCAAAACCTAAAGACAAGTCTTTCAGTTATTATTCAAACATGAAGAAAAATATGAGAATGAAGAGAACAAAAAGAAAAAAGAATGAAGAGACACCAATTAATGACCCAACATCTCCACCACTGGCTTTATTGAGGCCAAGGAAATAAACATTAGGAAAATTTCACATTTAATGAAGTAACACCAAAAATAACACCTTGGGAAAAATATGAACATCCAAGTATAGAAGACTTATAGAACCCAGACAGACATGATCAAAGGAGACCTTCAACACACGTTATATTCAAACTATCAAAAATACAAGGCAAAAAAAGTAGTCTAAAAATCTAAGAGAGAACTAGTCACATTTAAGGGCAACCTCATGAGATTAACAGCACATTTCTTCACAGAAACCTTACATCCAGGAGTAAATGGAATGATATATTTCAAGTCCTCAAAGAAAACAAATACCAACCAAGATTATTATGACCAGCAAAGGTATTCTTCAGATATCAAGGAGAAATAGAGACTTTTTAAGATTAGCAAACCTAGGAAATTCATGACCACCAGATCATCCTTATAAAAGAGGTTTAAGGGAGTCCTATACCCAGAAGCCAAAGAAAAATAAATGCCATCAAGAAAGCATGTGAAAAGATAAATCCCAGTAGAAGAGTAGATACATGAAACAGAAATAGAAAAACATTATCAATAACAAAAAAACCATCAAAAACAAAGATTAATAGAAGAGAATTAATATTATTGAAAACTAGAAGTAAATCAAATTAACAAGAGTAAGTTCCTACATTTCAATAATGCACTTGAATATAAATAGAGTAAATTCATCAGTTACAAAATTCAGTCTGGCTAAATGGATAAGAAACACGACATAACAAATGTTCTGGGTATGAGAAACTCAATTCCCCAGTAAAGAGACACACAGACTAAAAATGAATGGATGGAAAGTAATAACCCAAACAAATAGAAACAATGTGAGCTAAAGTAGCTATACTTGTAACTGACAAAATAGGCTTTATGACAAAACTGGAAAAAGAAAAAACAAGGTCACTATATAATGATCAAAAGATCAACTCATCAAGAAGACAATGATTGTAAATTTATATGCACCTAATGTCAGAATAGCCAATCTTATAAAATGAATGCTAACAAGACAGATGGGACATGTTATGGTTTATATTTAAATGCCCCTTCAAAGCCTCATGAGCTGATAGGTAGGGCTTTGGGGATGTGACTGGATTATGGGGATATGACACTCATCAGTGGACTAATAACTAAATGTCATTTAGGAGGTGAAGCCTGGTTGAAGGAGGTGATCCACTGGATCACTGGGGCCATGACTTGGAAGAGTGCATTTCCCTCTCTCCTTCCCTTGATCTCTCTTTGCCTCTTGCCACCATACCATGAGCTATTTCTCCTCTGCCATGCTGTTCTGTAGCAGACCATGGAGCCAGCAGACTCTGGACTGAAACCTCTACAAACTGTGAGCCAAAATAAACCTTTGATCCTTTAATTTGTGGGGTTTGAGGTACTGTGTCTCACCAACAAGAAACTTAGATTCCAACAGAGTAATAGTAGGGAAATTCGATAACCTACTCTTACATATTTATAAGATTCTCAATAAAAGAAACATCAAAATTAAATCCGTTTGACCTAAAGCATTGTTTAAGAGGTATTTATAGAACATTCCTTCCAACAGGTATAGAATGCATATTCTTTTTCATCAATTCATGGAACTTTAAGAATAGACCACACATTCTGTGACAAAACAAGTCTTAATGAATTTAGAAAAGTGAAATATTCTGCATTTCAATAAAAGAAACCTAGAAATAAAAAAAACTTTAGAAATTATACAAATATGTAGATACTGAACAACATAATTTTGGATGAACAGCAAGTTTTTAAGGAAGTCAAAAGGAAAATGTAGAAATTTCTTTAAATAAATGAAAATAGACACATAACACACCAAACACTGGGGAATCCAGCAAAAGTAAAACTTAAAGGAACATTTATAGTAATGAGTGCCTACATAAAGAAATCAAAATATTTCAGATAAACAACCTAATGATGCATCAGCTCAAGGATGTAGGAAAACAAGAACAAACCAAACCGAGTAGTAGAAATAAAAATAAAAATGAAAGCAGAGATAAATGAAATGCAGACAAACGAAAATACAAAAGACCAATGAAACAAAGTTGGTTCTTTGATAAGATCAACAAAGTTGATAGCCAGAATAACCCAAAAAGATTAAAAAAAAATGACCTAAATAGAGTTGCAAAAGGAGACATTACAACCAACATCATAAAAATACTAGAGATCATAAGGGATTACTTCAAAAAACTAAATACTAAAAAAATTGAAAAATCTAAAGAAATGGAAAACTGTTAGCTGCAAATATGGCCTACCAAAATTGAACTAAGAGGATATGCAAAGCTTGAACAGACTACTAGTAAGTAATGAGACTGAATCAATATAAAGAAGTCTCCCAACAAAGAAATGCATAGGATCAGGTTAGTTCACAACTCAATTTTACCAAATATTTAAAGAAGTAAGCCAATGATTCTCAAAGTATTCCAACCAATTCAAGAGGCGTGAACCTTTTCAAATTAATTCTATGAGGCCAACATTATCCTGATATCAAAACCTGACAATGACGCGAAAAAAAAACAGTTATAGATTATCTCTGCAAAAACCTTCAACCAAATACTAGCAAATTTAATGCAGCAGCACATCAAAAAGATCATACATCATGATCATATATGATCATACAGCATTCCAAGAATGAAAGGATGGTTCAACACATGCAAATCAATTTAATATATCACATAAATATAATGAATATCATATAATCAGCTCAACCAATGCAGAAAAAAAAATTTAATAAAGTATCCCTTTGTGATAAAATTCCTGAACAAATTAGACATAAAGAATTGTACTTCAACATAATATAGAATATATACAACAAAACCACAGAGAGTACCACACTTAATGGTGAAAACAAAAAGTATTTCCTGTAAGATCATAAAACAGCCAAGGATATCCACTCTTGCTACTCTTAATATAACACTAGAAATTTTAGCCAGAGAAATTAGGCAAGAGAAAGAAAAATTAGACATACAAACAGAAAAGGAAGCAGTCAAATTACCCCTACTTGAAGATTATATGATTCTATACATAGAAAATCCTAAAAACTCCACTAAAATACTATTAGAATTGATAAATTCAGTGACACAGCAGGATACAAAAATGAACAGGATAAAATCTGTAATTTTTCTATACACCAATAATAAATTTTCTGAGGAAAATATCATGAAAACAATTCCATTCAGAGTAGTCACAAAAAAAAGATACTTAGGAATAAACTCATGAAGTGAAAGATGTCTAAGAATAAAAAATTTAAAACAATGATGAAAGAAACTGAAAAAAGATTTACCAAGTGGAAAGGACTCCCATGGTCATGAATTGGAAGAATATTGTTAAAATTTCCCTAATCCCTAAAACAATCTACAGTGCAATCCCCAACAAAATACCAATGACATTTTTCATGGAACTAGAAAAAACAATCCAAGAATTCATATAGAAGCACAAAATAACCTGAAAAGCCAAAATAAATATGAGAAAAATGACAAATCTAGAGACATCACATATCTGACATACTACAGGGGACAACTATAGAAACCAAACCATGGTATAGGCATATGTCCAAAGGTACAGAATTGAGAAAGCAGAATTAAGACATACAGCCAAGTAATTTTTGACAAAGTTGCTAAAAAAAATTTATTGGAGAAACGACAGTCTTTTCAACCAATGGTGCTGGGAAAACTGAATGTCCACATACAGAAGATTGAAACCTGACCCCTGGTCTCTCACCTTATACAAAAATGAAGTCAATATGAGCCACAGAGCTTAATATAAGACCTGATATTCTGAAACTATTGGAGGAAAATACAGGTAAACCACTTCAAGATACTGTTATAGGCCATCCTTTTATGAATAGTATGAATAAGACCTCAAAAACACACAAAAGCAAAAATTGACAAATAGGATTGCTCAAAAAAAAAAAAAAGCTTCTGTCTTGGTTACTTTTCTCTTGTTGCTGAAACAAAATACCCAACTCCCAAAATTAGGGAAGGGAAGGTTTACTTCTTACAGTTATGGAGGTTTTAGTTCATATTCAGTTGGTTTCAAGGCAGGATGGCATGGCTGAGGGGCAGCCATTCATGGTGGCTGCAAGCAGCAAGAACGAACAGCACAAAAGATGGGGAAAAAAGTCTCCTTCCCTCCCTTACATTGTATGCTGGCTCCACCCCTGGGTGGGTGCAGCACTCACACCACCAATCCCAGCGCTAGACAACAAAGCAATCACAAATGCTAGATTCCACCACTTCCATGACGACGTGAGGCTTGGGGGGCCACCTAAACACAAACCATAATAGCTTCTATACAGCAAACAATCAACAAAAAGATGAAACCAGCAGAAGAGACAAAAGTTTGATGACTATGAATAGGACAGAGATTTAATATCCAGAACATATAAAGAGCTCAGAAAATCATAATACAAATATAATGTAATTTAAACAAGGGTAAATGAACTAAGTAGACATTTCTCAAAATGAAAATTATCAACAAATATGTTTTTAAAAAGTTCAGTCAGTAAGCCTTCAGAAATATGCAAATCAAAAGATACAAAGAGATACCACACATAGAATAAGTATTATCAAAAAATGGCAAATGCTGACCAAGATATGACGAAAAAAGAACTCATGCACTGTAAATGGGAATGTTAATATAGGTGCTAAGAGTGTAGATATTTCTCAAAAAACTACAAGTACAACTATGATCCTGCTATTCCACTTCTAAGTATATACTCAAAGAAAATGAACCAAATTGAAGTCAATCTACTCCTGCATCATATTGAATCATGAAATTTTTACTTTGCATGTAAGAGAAATTATAAAGCTTTTGATTATAAATATAAACAAAACTGTAACAGATGAGATGCTGAAGTGATGAAAGTTTCAGTCTCACTTGAATGTTTCCTATACTGACCTGTGCTATAGGGTTTAGGTTCTGAATAATACTGAAACCTAGGGGGCTAGGGATTTAGCTTGGTGGCACAAGTGCCTGCCCAGAAAGCTCAAGGTCATGAGTTCAGTCCCTGGTATCAAAAAAAAATTGAAATCTAGAGATAAAGAAAGCAGGTACAATTTACTTTCATTATAATCTGAAGTACAGTATAAAGTTCAGTAACATCATAGAATAAGATTATCAAGCTACAGGGAGGTTAAAATTCATCTGCCTCATTGGACAAATGAGAAACAGGGGAAAAGTGAAGATATCCATGTTCAAAAGTGAATACCAAAAATTGTGTCAGAGAAAAACATAAACCATTGAAAATGAAATTCAATGGATCATCTTCCTTGTACAATGTAAGATTGTTAGACATACTCATATATATTAATCATATGAATTGCTATTTATTCCTTCAATATGAAATGATATCAGTATCTAAGGATGTTTTCTTCTCTGTGTAAGATGCTACAGCATCCACTGAGACCTCTCTGGAGGTACAAGTGTATTCCATTTCACTCCAACCTTCATATCAAAATTCATAGACTCTTATAATTCTCTTCCTATAGGAAATACAGTATTACAGCAGTGTTCATCTTATAAATGGAGCTGTTTAATTTAGAGTCACAGAATGATCCCAGAGTGTTCATAGCACATTTATTGAATGTAATATGTTTGGATATATATTATATTTGCCATGTATTCCATTGACCCATTGAAAATATTTTGCTTTTTATAAGAGGCACAAGGGGACACCCATAAAGAATGCAATGTGCCTGATACTTCAAATTCTATCATTAAGTATAATGGATTAGTGATGTGAATAAAAGACCAAATCAATACCTGATGTTTTGTTACTAGGTGCCTATAACTGAATTCAGTTGTCTTTTTACTTGATGCTTCAATACAACTGCTTGCAAACTAGGGTACAAATATTCATGGACCACATGTGTACTTTCCAAGTAGTACATGGAAATAGCCCTTTTAAGGAAGCAAATTTTCAAGCCTGCCTAACCATATTTATTCTTTCCTAAAACATATTTGCCTGCATACTTTGAGGTAAAAGCATCATTCAGAATCAGCTTTCCTTCTTCCTCCTTCATAATCATTCTCTATTTTACAAAAGAAAAAAATAACATCTTCATGTGTAAAAATTTCTATGAGAGGAAACAAGAGAAAATGTTGAAATTTTTGTGTTGGATGTTAAGAAAATGAATAGCTTCACTGACAGGTAATATTTTACAAGTGAAGTATATCCAAATGTTTTGCTTTAAACAAAATTGAAGGAAGATCCAATCAGCACTGTCAGTGACACATCATTAAATATGTATTTTGCCGATAAATGACCATGTGTTTACTGGCACACAACTTAAAAAGATTTAAAGCAATGACTGACACTGTTGTAAGAAAACTTCATTTCCATAGTTCCTTAGCAATTATACCCATAAATATAACAATGAAGTTGATTCTGAAGACTCTTAATATAACAAATAATGTTCAGCTACAGATTTATAAGCTAATTGGAAGAATGAGCTCCATCTATGTCCTTAAAACATGCATTTCAATATTTTTAATATTTAGTACTTCACTCAAATGTATATTTATGTTCTTTTGAGCAAATGTGTACTAAAAACATTGGAATCACAACTTATGCCAGTTTAGCTTTTTTAGCATTGAAATCAAAAAAATTTTAATTAAATTTGGGATGATGAATGAAAGATTTTAAAACATAACAGAATATATGAGATACGATCAGAAAAAGAAAAATATAAATTTTTTTGTATTTTAAGGAGCTTGTTCACTTTTATTTTAATGGAGCAACCTAGACTCAAACCATTAAAGTATTTAAATAGCATTGGATATGCCAAAAAAGTGATATTACTGTATTGTAAGTGTAAATATTGATAGAATTCTGTAAATTACATTTGTTGAAACTATTTAAATTTATCATGGGAAATGAACAGTCCATGCATAAAAGAATGAAAGGCACTTCTGGGGACTACAAATTATAAATTAAAGACAGAATCTGTTCGAGGCCCACATTTGCCCTGCCTTGTGGGCCAGTTTGGAATGCAGAAGCTCCAGCTTTTTCCAGGCCACTTCTACGATTTTGATGCTCCATGAGGCTGAGGAATTCACAGGGCAGGAGAGCTCCACTGAGGACAATATGGGGAGGGCAAGTACCCAGGTGTGGAAAAGATCTTACCTTGTTTCTTTTGTGAAGTTCAACTTGTCCATTCCACTACTATTTCTCCCTGCACTTCTCACTGGAAAAATAAAAGTGGGCCAGCTGAAGAGGTCTTCGTCTTTGCCCATTCTGAACACTGACTTCCCAACTCCCTGCCCCTTTTTAATGCATTACTAAATTTCTTTGTTTTTTTCTTCTTCCTTCACGGTACCCCTCACACAGACAGTTCGGGATCTTGGCCAGGTCCCTGGAAGGACACACACTTTGTTCAAACACTTTTAAGAAAACAAAATGTTTGAAAACTACCCTGTTAAATTAATATGAATATCCCAAGACAACCAATAAATCAAGTCTTCTGAGAAACACATTCAAGTACCCAATTATTGGCTTATAAAACACTTTCTTCTAACATTTATTTCTCTTGTAACTACTGGCCATTGGCCATATCCCTGAAGCTCCCAGAGGCCAAGAACCCTGAGCTATTTGTTCCCTACCGTACTTGTTTGAAAGTGTCCCACCAAAGTGCATGTGTTGGAAACTTAATCTCCAAATTTATATATTAATAGGATCTGGAGGTGGACCTTTTAGAAGGTAATTAGTGTTAGGTGAAGTCATAAGAATGAGGCCCCATGAAGACATTAGTGGCATTACATGAAGAGAAACCCAAGGTAGCACATTCGCTTTGTCGTATCACATTATGCCCTTCACTAAGTTGAAGTAGAATAGAAGATATAATAATAGGTAAAAAGAATCCAATGAAAACCATAATTTACCAAATTGTACTTTTAAGATGATAACAACTTTTAGGACACAAAATTAACCAAGTCTATCTGCATAGCATCCCTAGGTTAATTTATGCTTCTTTCCACCCAGACTCACCGCATCCAAAATTCCTTAAGGACACTGTAAGTCCATAAGCTAGCTTAGCCAAGAAAATACAGAGTGCAAACCTGCTCTTAACATAAAGGGACAGGTTGAGAGATTTTAAGGAATGTTTAATGTTCAAAGAAAAAAATTAAGGGTGGGGGCTGACACCCTTCTGGCCTCTCCCATAAAATGCACCATTATTCTATGGGCCATCACTTTCACACGTTTCCACCCCCCTCAAGAGAAACATAAATATTTCTGGTTCCAAAATTATAAGCTCTTCTCTCTGCAAGGGCCATACTCTGCCTTTGAGTGTGTTTTTAAAATCTGCCTAACAAATCCCTTTATGCCTCTTATCAATTCATCTGGAAAATTCTATTCCTGCAAAGGAAGTCACTGAAAATAAACTTATCTCAAGAGTGGATTGAGTTTAGGCTCCCCATCTCCGCTTTGGGAACCTCCAAAGACCCTGTGCAGTGATGGTGTTATGACATCATCAAAAGAACTTCACCAGATGCTGAGCACGTGCCAGCACTCTTCCTGCACTTCTCATCTGCCAGAACCATGAGCCACGTGACTCCTAATATTTATAAATTACTCAGTCACAGGTATTCTGTAATTGCATCAAGAAACAGAATAACATAGCATTCATAGAGACTCTCAGTACGTAACAGTTTCTCTATTTAAAAAACTCCACAGTCTTAATGTTTTTCATTTCAGTATTTTTGTTACTGCTCCTTTCCAAGCTTGCCTGTTTCCAGGTTCTAGATGTGTATGAAATGCTGGTAACCATACATACTGAGCTACAGAATGTTCAGAGCCTGTGCTTATTTACACTGAAGCCATCACTAAAATACTCCAAAAGGTACCTTTCTATTCTCAAAGAACCTCTTCCAGACCACCATACTATATCCAGGCAGTGGCTGGATTATGTTCTTTCATGTGAAAGCTCTGAGCACAAAAGTTAAAGTAACAGAATACTAAAGGTATCAATAAACTAGCATCAGCAAGCATTGATCACTGACCTCAACTGCTACCATTATGCATACAAACCACATGTAAGAAAAAGAAACTAGTTTTTTTAAATCTTAAAAGCAATTATTGTAAAAAAAAAATCCTATCACATGTTCTTGAACTCAAACTTTAAATTGCAAATAATAAATTTTAAAACAATTCTCAAGACCCAATGATTAGAAAATAGAATCAGGCATAATAGAATATCAGGTATAAATAAAACGTTCTTTACAGATGCTATCCAAATTTCTCATTGATTAGGAAAGGCTCTAGTTCTATTGATTGGAAATGCGCCTAGAGGATTAGAGAAGAAAAATAAGAGCACAAGACTGAAGTACGGAGGTAAAATTTGCTACTAGTGGTCACAATTTCACATACATTTCTAAATCTAATACCACTGAAGCATTTTAAATACGTGATGAATATGATTACTCAGAATTTAAAGTTATTTGCCATGTGAAAAGTCAGCAAACTTTTAAAACTAAACCTTGAAAAGCTAAAAGGAACAATGGCCTTTTCACTTCTTTTAACTTTCTGGTAGTAGTTTCCCATTTAAGAGTATTACAAATAATTCAGTAGTGTACTCACATATATTCACCTTTGTGTGCATTTTTTTTTATTTTAAGGAAAATAAAACAAAACAAAACAGAACAAAGCAGATCAGAACATAACAATGTAAGCAATACAGGACTTCAAAACAGGACAACAGGAAATCAATAGTGGCTACCATAATGTCTCGTTTTCTTCAAAATAGTTGTTCATACCTTCCCATGCAATAAATTCAGACAAAACAAAATAGTATAAAACCAATCAGAGCAAAAGACTGAAAGCATTACAGGCTTTCAAAAATCAGACAATAGAAAATCAACAATGGTTACCATACTGTCTTTTGCTCTCTCCAAAATAGCTGTCCATACCTTCTCACATGTTTGAATCAAATAATAGAAAACAGACTAAAACCAATCAAATGAAAGAATAAAAGCATTATTGAACTTCAAAACATGATAAGAAATCAGCAATGGCTACCAAAGGTCTCGTTTTCTTCAAAGTAGCTGTTCATATCATCACACATAACAAAATCAGTTTTTGTAAACTCTTTCACAGTAGTTCTAGGCATGTATAAGCCTATACAGGTACATCTATCCTTTCTGTGTTAGATGGAATAACAAAACACAAGAAAAATAAGAAACAAGAGAGACAAATATATAAGAGCCCAAAACAACAATAATACAGGCTTTCAAAACAAGGTGGGAGGAACATAACAAAGGTTATTTTGTATAGTAACCTGCAAAAGACTTACTCACATTACCAGATACAGACATGCTAAATTGATCTAACCCTATGAATGTTAACTGTTTTGTTCTAAGAACAGAATTAGTACAATCATCTCAGCTATCTTAAGTGTATATATACAAATTTATATCTTTTTTT
>RJWT010031101.1:0-14470 GCA_004365215.1 Cuniculus paca | reverse complement strand
AGCACTTTTTTCTGCAGTAACTCTGAATTACTTCCTGACACACCACCACTGTTCCACCAGCTCGCCCCTCCTGTTGCCCATGCCTTCCCCTCCTCTTCTGTTTGATGTGCATCCAGTCAACCAGTTGGCCAGCTTTACTCAACCCACACTTTCCCTTCTGGAAAGTCTGACTGCCCCTCCATCCATCCCCTCTACAGCAGATTACATTATTTTTGTAGTTTACCCACACTTCCATCCTTGCGTTGGTAACATTTTACTATATTAACTAGTATTAGATAGTTGTTGCCTTCCTATGACTAATTTATCTATCCTTAGTCCCTACAGATGCCTGGAGCATAGTAGGTGCTCAACAACTTTTGTTAAACACAGCATTAACAGAAAAGGGTTATAGCCATTTGTGGTTACACACAAAATAAATTATGGTTATAGCCACAGTTATATAGCCATTCTGATGATGAATACAAATGAGCCCACCACCCACTAGGTACCTATGGCATTAATATGTTCAAACATTTGGGCGTAATTCTTATCTATATTTTTTCAAATAGATATCATTTATGTGTACATATATATGTCAATTAGACAAACCCTCTAGGGCTAGTGTCTTTTAATCATCTTTAAATAGCTGAGTGTTCTTCTTTAGCCTAGGATAGCTTCCTGATAGAAATACAACACCCAAGAACTACAACTACAACTCACACCAACTTTATGCTTCAAAAATTTTTTTCTATTCCAAGAGATCTGAAAGTTTCTCACACCTTGCTTAACCTGCAATAAGCAATCCTTTGCAAATATTGGGGTAGTGAAATGTAACACTCTTCTATTTACTGTAGGTATCTCCCATTTTTTGATTCCACAAAACTCTTGGTATTGCTTTTCTATAAAATACAGATTTGTGGCCATTTCTCTGACAAACATTTATTTCACAAATACTACATACATGTCCTGTTGCTTTGTTTCCATGCATTTCTATTCCCATAACTTTCTTATGTTAATACCAAATAATAGCATAAGCTTCATAAAAACAATTTCAGCAGGAAACTTAACATATGGTTACTAATACAAGTGATAGAATGGAAAAGAAAATAAAACAAGTAACCAAGATGATACTTGCAGGAATCCAGGTAGTGATAGTAACAGCAAGACTGCTTGCTGGCCAGTTGCTACCACAGAACTTCCTCAACTGTAAGAGACACCTAAGTTTATAAGTTATTTTAGAATCAAAACTGTCAGCTGCTCTGCCCACTCTGTCTGTCCCTCCTTTCCTATTCCTAATATTTCCTGAGCATCTCATACCAAGTGTGAAGACAGACAACTAAACAGTCATTCTAATGATGAGTGGTGAAGGCTTTAATAGGAAAATATAAAGGTCCTAGGAGAACACGAAGCAGTGTTATTCTTGCTGAGCTGTTGAGCAGTGAGCAGTTAGTGATGAAAGAGGATGTGTTAGCAAGTCAGTGAAGGTAGAGGAACAGTGCATGGCAGGGTGTGGCAGTGCTGAGGAACAGAAAGTCTTCTGTAAGATTGGAACCCAGTGTGATGAAGGGCATGGAAGTGATGGATTTGTATATAAGGCAAAATACCTGATGTACATATTCTAACTTTGGTTCACATGCAATCAACAAGAAACATCATAAGATGTGAGCATAATTTTGTGATAACATTCAATTAAGCCAGAAATCTATCATATTCTGTATTTTCATAAGGTCTGATCTTAGGGTACTGCTAAGTAGGTGAAGGACACTGCTTGGTAAGAGGTGATTGGAAGGAGCCTTTTATGATTCACTCTTGTCAGCTATTCCCTCTGCAGAAGTTTACACTATATTATTTGCTGAAGAATGCAGACTGGCCAAACATCTGGGACATTACCTTTCACTCTTAAATACAGTAGTTCCCTTTTATCCATGGGGTATAGATTCCAACCCCCAGCGGATGCTGAAAGCCTCAGTCCCGTGTAATTCAGTGCTTTGTGCATCTTAACTAAGCACTTTAAACGCTGTGGACGTACCTTTTGCAACTTAAGGTGTAAATAACAAAACTAGCAACAACTTTTTTCCTTCATTATTATTTTACAGATAGAAGATCAATTCTTACCATAGGTCGTAACAAACTTAGCATGTGAGCTTTTTCTTTTCTCAGATTGACAGTTTTCACCTTTCACTTCAAGGAAGTACTTTATGGATTTTCTTCAGGATATTTGAATTGCCAGCATCACAACTCTTGCACTTTGGGATCATTATTAATTAAATTAAGGATTACTTAACACAATGACTGTCATACTGTGATGGACTGTGTGAAAACTGAGGCAGGAACTAAGTAACAACATGAACTGTGTATACTGGGGACACAATAGAAGGAGGACAGGACCCTGGAATAGTGTGAGATTTCACCACGCTACTCAGAAGAGCGTGCCACTTAAAACTTATCAATTATTTATTTCTATAAATTTCCAGTTAATGTTTTCAAATCATGATTGAACAAAAATAACTGAAACTAAAGCAAGCAAAATTGTGGCTGTAGGAGGACTTCTGTACAGACTAAAGAGACTGTAATCCTTGGACATAACACTTTTCTCAGGCCTTTGAGAGGAAATGTGCACACGTGTAAAGGCAGTTTGACTCTGTCTAATCATTCTGGCAAATGCTTAAATGCTGTGTCTAATGCATAGTATAGGAGCTACTATATGGAATGGTGTGGAAATCTCAGGCTACATTTTGTGCAAGGAAAAACCTCTTATCCAGTATTCCAGTGACTATTTTAAATACACTCACTAGTGCTGTATTTAAAATATCCATGTATGTGATGTCTGAATACCTGAATGGGAAGCTTTTATGATTTAAAAAGATTATCTCTGGTGCTCTAAGACTTGCAAACTTATGACTTCTCCAGGGTGTCAGGCATTTATTGTTTAGGTGCAAAGCTATCTCCTACCCCGTTCAACCTGATGCTCCTCTGCTGAGTTTATGTCAATCAGTGGGACTCTCACCACTCAGTTACAAAGTCTAATCCTGAGTCTTTCTAGACTCTTCTTCATAATCCTGCTGCTGTGTTCTACCAATTGTTGGACCTGCTTCATTATCTCCTGTATCTGTCTGTTTCTCTCCATTCCAATGGCTACCAAGCTAAACTAGTCCACCATATCTCATATTTAAGTCAATGTTCTTTTGGATAATGACAAAAGGACTTTAATTTTAAATAATATTTACTTATAAAGTTATCACTTATCAAACAGGTTATCTTTTAAAGGAAATGAAGTTCTGTGATTCTCCTTTAAAATACTAAGAAGAATAAACTACTATTAATAAAAAGTGATAAATATGAGCATGTTATTTTTTAATTAAACAACTAAGTTATTCAACTAATATTTAATGAGTAGCAAATATATATCAGGTATTTTCTAGGCATGGTAAGACAGACAAAACCTTTCTGCTTATGCATATTATATTGTAGCAGGATATATAAACAGTATCATTTTAGAAATCATGTCAGAGGCTAAACCTATCTATTAAACATTAAAATTTCAAATTTTTTCAAATTCTGTCAGAAATATTTTTTCAATGTTAATTTGTAAAGAGGCCATAACTGATAATAATTCAATTGTGATTTTTCCTAGATGTAGTAAAATGCAAAAAAGATAGAAGTCCCTCCAGCCCTCAGCAGTGTCCCCTTTGCATGAACCCCAGGATCTTTAAAAGCAAGCCCTTTGCTACGGTCCCAGCTTCAGCTTTCCTATGTGTGAAACCAGTTATTGACCCATCCCTGAAATCAAAGAGATTGACTATTTTGGAAGATAATGGTTCTGCCTCAGTCTCTCCCCAAGATTTCATGGCACCCTTTGGCTCCCTCACTTTGAATATAACAGACCAGAATGGAAATGAAGCTAACATGGCCTGCAGTATCCAAAAGCCATTGAGATCACTGCCCATTGCATTCACTGAAGAAAATGACTACATCATTTTAAATATGTCAATTTCTACATTTCTTGTGTGCAGCATGGATTACAATCACATCCAGCTGGTGTGGCAAGTTCTGGCTTTGTATAGTGATTCTCCCCTGATACTAGAAAGGAGCCATTTGCTCACTGAAACACCTCCATTGTGTTACAAATATAAACAAGTGGCTCTTAAGCCTGAAGATATTTTTACAAATATAGAGGCTGATCTTAGCACAGAACCTTCTTGGTTCATGCAAGACCGAATTTCCTTGCAGCTAGACAGAACTGCCACCACCCTGAGTACTTTACAGATCCGCTACTCAAGTGATGCTCAGATCACTTTACCAAGAGCAGAGATGAAACCAGTGAAGCACAAATGGACCATGATTTCAAGGCTTAACAATACTAAGCTGGAACACACCATCTTGGTTGGTGAGACCATTGCCCTGGACTGTCCAGGCCAAGGAGATCCCACCCCACACTTGGTGTGGTTTCTAGCTGATGGGAGTAAAGTGAGAGCCCCTTATGTGAGTGAGGATGGACGGATTCTAATAGACAAAAGTGGAAAACTGGAACTCCAGATGGCTGATAGTTTTGACACAGGAATATATCACTGCATAAGCACCAATTATGATGATGCAGATATTCTTACCTATAGGATAACTGTGGTAGAGCCCCATGCAGAAGCTGCTCAAGAAAATGTGGTTCATCGCACAGTTTTTACTGGTGATACACTGGATCTTCCATGTCATTCTACTGGCATTCCAGATGCCTCTGTTACCTGGGTTCTTCCAGGAAATACTGTGCTCTATCAATCCTCCAAACATAAGCAAATCCTTAACAATGACACATTAAAAATATTCCACGTTACACAAAAAGACCAAGGTTGTTATCACTGTGTAGCAGCCAACCCATTAGGGGTTGATGTTTTGATTTTTCAAGTTTCTGTGAAAATAAAAGATCAAAGGTCAGAGGAGCAGGATGTGGACAGAGATGGATCTGGGTTCAATGCACCTGATACCAATGCTCACCTCAAGGATCTCCCAGTGATGCAGCTTCCTACAGCTACTGCTGTGAGGACTGAGGTTCGAAAAGAGGTCTCAGGGATAATTAACAAGGGCAACTATCAGGAATTACAACAGAGGCAGCATGGAGATTCAACAAACCGACATTTCAGGGAGCACAGAAGGCAGTTTCTACCCTCTGCTCAAAGAATTGACCCCCAACGCTGGGCAGCATTTCTAGCAAAAGCTAAAAAGAATGCTGTGCCAGAGAAACAGGAAAATACCACAGCAAAGCCACCCCCACCAGTCACTCAACTTGTGGAAATATCTGTTGAAGAAGACTCTTCAGGCATGTTCTTGCCAGACGAGGAATTCACAGTCCTGGCAACCAGAGCTTCTAGTGTTCCAGCAACAGTGACTTCTCACTCTAGAATATCTCACAGCCTTGTAACAAATATAGCTTCTGGCACCAAAGTCTCCCCACTTATAAGCCCACAAATACTGCAACCTACTATTAAAATTACAAATATGTCAAAGAAAATAAACCCAACTATATCAAGCAAAATGCAAGACACAACCAACCAAAATCCAACCACCATCTTTCCATTACTGTCTGGAGTCACTGAGTTTCATGAGGTTAACCAGATGGGGAAAAGAGAGCATTTTCTAAGTGCACTTCCAATAAAGGGGAAGACTATGACTGGCGATGTCCACATTAAAATGCTTGGCAGCACTAACCAAAAAGCAGACATGCTCTTAGAGTCAGTAAATACCATAGATGATCCTGAGACACCTGTAACAAGAGTCAGGGAGCCCAGGAGAAATCACTTCTATTCTCACATTTCTCAAAATCCTAGCACCTCTGAAGTTTCTTCAGATCCACACACTGCTGTCCCGTCTCAGTTCCAGATATTCAGAAATAATACAGCTATTATCCCACTGCCCAGACGCTTTGGAAGACGGAGGAAAATTTGGGGCAGAAGGCGAATAACCAACCCATTTAGAAACCCAGTTTTCCGATGGCATAGATACAGCATTGTGAGGCCAACATCCAGAGGTTCTTCTGAAGAAAGCACTACTGCATTTTCAGCCCCAGGGTTCCACGTGATGTGCCCATCCTGTCTCCCCAGGCAGAGACTCGTCTCCCCCACAGCAGCACTGTTTATTCCAGGATCTTCCCCCAGCACTCTCCCCAGAGCTAACATCACTAAAGTCACAACAGAAGAGTCTACAACACTAGTTCAGAATCCATTGTTACTGCTTGAAAACAAACCAACTGTAAATATTGAGAGAACACCCACAATAAAATTTTTCAGTTCTAAAAGTACCCAGGAAACTTCAACTGGTACAGTCCTGACTTACTCTTCAAGATCTGTATCTATGGAAAAAACTCTTACAGTAAATAACAGTTACCAAAGTATGTCTAGCACCAGGGAAGCTGAAAGAGATTCAGAGATTATGTCATCACCTTCACATCCCACTCCCAAGCCACCCATGCCTACTACTATAGGCATTACAAGATTTTCAAGAAAGAAAATTCCCTGGCATCAGATCTTTGTAAACAGGTACAACCCAAAAGGGTTATTAAAGAATCTGCATAAATTTGGCTTACAAAAAAGCAAAGTCACAATGCTTCCTAAAATACTTCCTGCTTCACCCACAAATAAAGTTATCCCATTCCATTCCACGACATTCTCAGCAAGCCTAACACAAATTCCACCGGCAACTTCGACTATAGTTCACAGCGTCACTGAAACCCACAGTCCTGAACATATTCTAGCAAGGAAGGGGCCTCCCTTCCCACCTTCTTACCCTGTGTTTCCTAGTATCACAAGCAAAAAGTCAAGTACAATAAGCTTCATAACAATGCAGACAATGCCAGCAACTCTTCCCACTGCTTCTGCATCTGCAAGACCCAGAGCACAAAAGGGACAAAGAATAGAGGAGTCTCAGAATAAGAATGATCCAAATGTCTTTTCTGGCCAGAGTTTTGGCATCCCTACATCTGCTGCTGTGCTACCTCCTGCTCTAACTATAACTGAAACTCCAGTCAAGCCAAATATCTCTGCTGTCACTCATTCCCTCCTAGAGTACACAAGTAGATCTTTGGGCAAAATTGGTCAGCACTCAAGAACTACTAATTTGGCAAATGGAACTGAAGAGCCACCCCAAGAGAACACTCGGGCTTTAAAAAACACAACTGCTTCCAAAACAACTTTGCCTAGAGAATCAGAGCAGAATACCACAACTAGGAGAACCATAATTAGTCCCTCAACCATGCCACCATTCCTAAGCAGCAGGGCCCCTCTAATGTCCATACCTATTTCCCCTCCTTCCACTCAAGGTGTAGTTACTGACAATGTGGGGACATCTGTTTTCAATGTGACAAATATGATGGTCAAGCTGTATGAATCCTCAAGGCATGATACTAGTTCACAGCAATCAGTAGCAGCATCTGCAATACCACCCAAAGTGCACCCAAAAGCTGAGTTCACAACTAGAACCACTCACTTCACCTACTCTGATCTACTACATTCCATTCCTACATCAGCCCTAAACACAACAGTTAAACCACAGATTTCTAAATGGATGCCCCTTTCTCAACCAGAAAACCAATATTGGCACAAGTCATACCCAGAAATTTCTGAAGAGGACAAGAATCCAGCAGTCAGTATGGCTCCCTCTCTCAGCTTGCCAGAGCCCACTTCTCATGCTTCACATTGGGGTAGACAGAATAATGCAAAGAAGAGTGGATTTGATAAGAAACCAGTGGAAAAAATAACTTCCAAATTCCTTCCCTCTGACATTTTGTCTAGGAATACATTTGAAAAACCCAGGATAGTTGGAGGAAAAGCTGCAAGTTTTACTGTTCCAGCTGACTCAGATGGCTGGCTTCCTTGTGAGGCTGTTGGAAATCCTCTGCCCACCATCCAGTGGACCAGAGTCTCATCTGGTATTTGAAACTTTTCTTACACTTAATTTTCTTTAATTGTAACACTAGGAAAAGATTGTATTTTGGAGAAATTTGAAACAGTTAATCCCAGTTTCAAATTTTTCCAAAATACAGAAAATATTCTCATTTGATACTTGCATATTGTGCTCATTAGGTTTTAGAACATTAAGAATGGTTATTAAAATATTTTAGAAGCATATCCAAATATAAGATTTAAAAAAGAGAGAATGGCTATTGCATTAAACTATTTGGTTTTTAAATTTAAATTATGTGAATTTTTTAAAAATCCAAGTATACTCTAACTTTAGCAATCTGAAAATTGAATTTTAAAATCTGAAATGTATTTATTCTCAGTAGTTAAACAAAAAGATAGCTTTATGTTTTCTATATAAACTTTGGTGACCTATGACTACAAATTTCTTTCTTTTCATCAGGAATTGAATTGTCTACAGGGAAGCAGAATAGCCGGTTCCATGTGCTGCCTAACGGCACCCTATCCATCCGGAGGGTCAGCATTCAGGACCGTGGACAGTACCTGTGCTCTGCATCCAATCCCTTTGGCACAGACCGCCTTCATGTCACCTTGTCTGTGGTTTCCTATCCCCCCAGGATCCTGGAGAGACATACCAAAGAGATCACAGTTCATTCTGGAAGCACTGTGGAACTGAAGTGCAGAGCGGAAGGCAGGCCTAGCCCTACCATTTCCTGGATTCTTGCAAACCAAACAGTGGTCTCAGAAGCATCTCAGAGCAAGACTCAGGCCCTGGTAACATCGGATGGAACACTGGTCATCTACAATCTAAGTATTTATGACCGTGGCTTTTACAAATGCATGGCCAGCAACCTAGCTGGCCAGGATTCGTGGCTGGTTAAAATACAAGTCATCGCAGCTCCCCCTGTTATTCTAGAGCAAAAGAGGCAAGACATTGTAGGGATTTGGGGTGAAAGTTTGACACTGCCCTGCACTGCAAAAGGAAATCCTCAGCCCACTGTTCACTGGGTCCTCTTTGATGGCACTGAAGTAAAACCACTGAAATTTACTAATTCCAAGTTGCTCCTTTATTCAAATGGGAGTCTGCATATAAGAAACATAGTTTCTGCAGACAGGGGCACTTATGAGTGCATTGCTACCAGCTCCACAGGCTCAGAGAGAAGAGTGGTAATTCTTACAGTGAAAGAACAAGAGACCATTCCCAGGATAAAAGTAGCCTCTCAGAAATGGACTGAGGTGAACATGAGGGACAAATTACTACTGAACTGCTCAGCTACCGGGGAGCCCAAACCCAAAATAATCTGGAGGTTACCATCCAAGGCTGTTGTCGACCGGTGGCACCGGTAAGCCCATACCTTTGTGTTAGAATCCTCTGGTTTATCTGTTTAGCTGTACATAACTTGTAAAATGGGAAAGGTGATACAGTAAGGCAAACAGTACTTTTTGAAAATTCACAGACTGCACATAAAGGCAACTCTTGTTAAAGAAACCTAATCCATTTGAAATCATTGGAATAAAAAACTAATCTTATATGCTGAATTCTAAGGGCCAAATTCTTCAGTTTATAATAGTGAAATAAAAGACAAATGAGAATCTCGTTTACCTCCATACTCTTTGGCAGTTTTTAAAATGGTAACTGTGTAAAGGTACTTGCAATTTCTATATTTGAAAAGAAAATTTTCACAATGCTATTGAAGTTCTACAGAAACACACTCCATTCAGTCTTCAGAGTCTCTTACTAGACATTTTAATCTTTACTCAGTAATTTCTTCTTTCCTAAAATTGCAAAACACTTTACAAAAGTCATAATATTAAGATCTTCACAAAACGAGATGTACTGAGGACCTCTGTCACATTGATATTGTCTGACATATGAATACATACAACTTTCTCTAATATGTTCCTTATAAGCATACTAATATTCATTTTATAGCTGATTTTTGTATATATTAAGTCCTAGTTTTGAAAAACAATAATTACAGCTTATGAATCATTAATTTTTACTATTTTCAGAATTTATGCAATTATTTTCCATAACATGCCAGAAAAAGATGATTTTTGATTTTATTTTCTCATTAGTAGAAAATATCCATGTAGAAAAAAGTTGTACATAATAGGAATGAATTTATACATATGATTAGAATTTGAAGAATACATTTTTATCTAGTGTCAAAATGAGTTGGTAAGAGATAAAATTAATGAATTTAACTTGTGATTTTTTAATTCAAAGGTGAATGCTAATTTTCAGGATCATATAAGGGATCAAAATTACCTAAGTGTTAAGTAACAATTAGTTTAAAATTAGAAAATTTAAATGATGACCTGTGGAACTTGAACTTTAGAAACTATATATTTGCCGGGTGTGGTGGCTCATGCCTGTAATCCCAGCACTCGGGAGGCTGAGTCGGGAGGCTGAGACAGGCGGATCGTTGTGAGTTCGAGACCAGCCTGGGCTACAAAGTGAGCTCAAGGCCAGCCTGAACGGCATAGTGAGACCCTGTCTCAAAAATACCAGGGCTGGGGATCTAGCTCAGTGGTCTAAGCGCCTGCCCAGCAGGTGCAAGGTCGTGAGTTCAATCCCCGGTGCCGCAAAAAAAAAAAACATATATTTGTATTTGTAACCCACTGCATATATGCCCATCTATGACACTTAATACTTTAATATATTATTAGCTTTTGCATTTAATTTTACAATGTGAATCCTTTATTTTTTGCCTTCAAATTATAGTAAGCATTTTATTAGTATTAATTACTACTTATTAAGTTAAAGCATTTAAAATAAACTCCTCAGCACATGAGATGATTCACATTTGCCTAGAGTATTATTCATACTTTTAGACATAGATTTCTTTTAGATATAAATAAAAATAAATATAAATTTCTTTTAGATATAAATTTCACTATCCATGCAGAAACTAGTGCAAGTATGAAAATTTTGACCTTATGGGAAGAATTACAGATAAAGGTGAAAATTTAGGTTGTGAAGGCAGGTCCATAATCTGTGCATTTACTAAGCAATAAGTCAATTTGTGACAATACAAATCTTTTATCAAGAACTAAGGCAATATCTTAAAAAGTCCAAAGGATCCCTGAAAAGTATTCTAAAACACATATTAGCATCTCGGAATAAGTATTGGTTTGGTATTCTAACAAATGCTCTAGAATTAAATAGCAAAGAAATGTGGCAGCCTGTTTATATTTTGCTTTCACAAAATACTTGTAGAACATAGAAATATTGTTTTATTGTGGAATAGGCAAAAGTGTGTATAAGATTATAGAAGCTATTGTTGGCCAACTAGAGGCACTGTATTCTATTTTTTTAGAAGGAAATAGAAAACAAAAACTTCAGGGATTACATTGAAAATAACCTCATAAAGGAAAGAATAATCTTGCTGTGATGAAGGTTTTCTCATTTTTACAATTTAAATTCAAAGTTCTAATCCTGAGCAGTGGGAAGATTAAGATTTAATATGTCAACAGAAAAGAAAATTACAGTTCTACTACAAAACAAAACACTCCCCAAACTTAATCTTCACATTTCAAAGAAATAGAAGTTTGAATTTAGAATCTGAAAATGAGAATATTTTAATCACAGCTATGATGATACACATTCACAACTTGCCCCAAATAAGCCAATTCTTTATTTTCTGAAAATCTACTTCTCAGCTGAACCAAAAAGCCTGTGGTAGATTTAAAGAAAAATAAAAATTAAAAAAGATCTCAGATTCAGCACTGCTAGTCTGTTTCCCTTGCTTTTAGTATCATTTACGTGACCTATGTGACAGCTCAGAACTACTTTCTTTCCTCTGGAACCTTGTTCCTTATGACCTGGAAGCTTGTTAAAGTGCAGAAAGTCAAGTTGCACCCAAAACCACTGAATCAGAATCCACGGATCCCCCCCCCCAAAAAAAATCCTCAGGTGAATCACATGCAAAGCTAATTTGAAAAGCAATGCTTTTGAAAGAGTAAAGATGTTTGCTTTTCAATTAATTTTTAAAATTTATTTTAGTTATTTTTATTTTTCATCAGTACATGTTAGCAGTACATAAGGATTGCAATTGCATTCATTGTGGGGAACTGATACATATACATAACACATGTACCAAAATTTATTTTATTTTTGGTGAGACAAATACTCGTACACTTTATGAGGGTATATATGGAAATTCAGAACATAGATACAGTGTATATTAATCAAATCAAAGTAGTAAGCATTTTCATGTCTTCAAAGATTAACCATTATGTGTTGAGAATTTTGTACTCATCTAGTCATTTAGAAATATATCATAGATTGTTTAACCACTAATTATCCTACCGTGCTATAAAAAAATTAGCTCTGACTCTTCCTGTTATATCTAGATGTCACCCAAGAGCCTCAGACATTTATAGGCAGGGTTTTTGGAAAGTGAGTGGATTATGGGGACTTGTAGTTGACTTGCTGTTGGAGAGGTGGGGTCTAGCTCCAGAGGATGGGTCACTAGAGGTGTGGCCTGGGGGGTTATCTCCCTCCCCAGCTCCTCCCTTATCTCTTGGCTTCCTGTCTGCCATGCTGTGAGCAGCTTTCCTCCACTATAGACTTCTACCATGCCCTCTTGCCTTGCAGCCAGAGGACTATGGATTGCAACAAAACCCCAAATAAATCTCTCCTTCCTTAAATTGTAGGTGTTTGGTATTTTGTGCTATCAGCAAGGGATATGACTGAGACAGATTTTGGAACCAGAGAAGTGGGGTCATTGCTGTGATACTTGTGGTTCAGAATTTTGGAACTGTTTTGCAGGGGGAGTTTAGAACAGTTTGGAGATGCCAGCTGGAGAAGTAGTCCTAGAATGCTTTAAGTTGAAATTGATGGGAGATTCTTGTCAGAGCTTAGAGCTCAGAATGCCAACAGAAATACATCCTTGTAAAGACCAGCGTGAGGAGGTTTCAGTTGTTAACGAGGACTCCATTGGCAGTATGACTTCAGGCCATGTGTGTTATGCTCCACCAGAAAAATCTAAGTTTTGCTCATGTCCTGAGACTTTGCAAGAGCCTGAGATTAAGGGTAGAAGACTAGTTAAAATGGTGGAGGGTACTTATGAGGGATTTTTAGTCAATTCTACATTGAGGACCAGGAGCGAAATTCCAATTTGAAAAGTTTTCAGTTTCCCCATAAAGGAAGAGCCTGCAAAGTTCTGGCCAAGGAAAGCACGGTTGCTGAAAAGTTTAAAAAGAAGTCAAGTATTATCAATTAGGACAATAGGAAAAATAGCTTAAGGACATGTCAGGAACCAGCAAGGCCCTAATCTTCACAACCTCAAAGCTGCAAAGTGATTTTAATATGAGAAGAGCACCCCAGTGAACTGTGCTCCAGAATGGCCACCTAGGGAGTTGGTTCCCCAGGATTCCTTTGATAGTCATCCAGGCACTCAGAGGCCTGTGAAGCTATGATTGGCACTGTTGTAAAAAATCAGCTGTCCGTATAAGCATAGATTATTTTCTGGGTTCTCTATTTTGTCCCACAGATCTGAGTGTCATCAAGACACTCAGAGGTCTGGCTAGAGCTCAAGCTGGCAGTAGAATTTGACGCCATCTACACTGTGCTGGTTTTATATGCATACAGAATGCAAGTGTTATGCTGTCATGAAGGATTCCACTCAGATTTCAGAAGAAAGCCAAGAGGTCTGGCAGTGTGCCCATGAGATGGCAGTGTATGAATCTGTGAGAGTGAAGCCAAAAGTGCAGTGAAACTCCAGAAATTGGGAAATGCTAGGAATGTAAAATATCTAAAGATAGCCCTAAGAAGTGAGCAAAAGCCATGACAGCTACAACCACCAATAATGCCATAGGGGCAGGGATGGCCAAGCCACTTGGAGTTCATCTCTTGCCACAGCTTTCCCTGGGTGCTGGACATGAACCTTTGGGATTTAATGTTTGCTTTGCTAGTTTTCAGTCTTGCTTTGTTCTGATTTCTTTTTATCCTCCTATTTTGCCTTTTGGAATGGAAATGTTTATCCTGTGCCACTGTATGTCAGCTGTGTTTAACTTTCTTTTTGAGTTTTACAGTGGCTCTCAGGCAAGAGTTTACCTTAAGTCTCAGACACTTTGCACCTGGACTTTTCAGCAATGCTAGAATAGTTATGACTTTGGCAACTCTTACAGATTTATTTTGCATAATAGGATGTGAATGAGTCTTTCAAGGGCCTAGAACAGAATGTTATTGTCTGTATCTAGATATCCCTCAAGAGTTTCATGAGTGAGGCTTTGGAAGATGATTGGATTTGGGGGTCATATAACTGACTTGAAAGATGACTGGATTTGGGGTCATATGGCTGTTAGGAGGTAAGACCTAGTTGGAATAGGCAGGTCATTGTACCCAGGGAGTAATGTCTTGCTTTCAAGCTTCTCCTTTAACTCTGTTTGCCTGCTGCCATGACCTTACCAGCTCCTCTGTCTCTGTCTCTGTCTCTGTCTGTCCACCTGTCTGTCTCTCTCTCTCTCTCTCTCTCTCTCTCTTTCTCTCTCTGCCATGCTATTCTGTCTCGGGGCCAGCCAACTATGGATTGAAATATGATCCAAATAAACTTATCCTTTCTTCAGTTGCAGGTGTT